>JAJJWW010014809.1:0-189369 GCA_023531295.1 Papaver armeniacum
CAACACACTTGCTTGCCTTGACATCATCTTGACACCCAAATTACCACTGCGGTACACAGCCTAGCCTGCCTCAACCTCTGCCAGCATCAGAACTAAACCCATTAGCTCCATCTGCTACTCTGCAAAGCAATGCCGGACCTACAATCACCGCGGACATCCTCATGCAATTCACCAAGCACCTACCAACACTTATATTGTCCTCATCCTTCTCAACAAGCCAAAGACCAATTCTTTGCACATCATTCACCTGAGTCATAAACCTCTGACCAGCTCAATTCCCTGATTTATACTTTGAGAACAACAACTCCACTCTGCCATTTCAGGTTCAAACTTCACCTCAGATCCACCTGAGCTGCGAGCTCTGTCTCCCTGCAATTCAAATCCCAGCTGCTCCAATTCACAACTCCACAGTCCACCTTATTGTACAATCAACACAAGCTGCAATCAGACCCATTTCAAAGCCAACAGCCACATTCACCAACACAGATCTCCTTTGTAATATCCATTGGAGCTCCCAGCTTCACCTTGGCTCAACCACCACCTTCCATGTTGAATATGAGCAACTTCAACTCTTGCAAAGAAAGCATTATTCATTGCAACCCATTTACTCATTCAACTCCAAATTTGAAAATCCAAGCATCAAAGCACTAGCTACAACCAAAGACTGTCGGCAATCTCCCAAGACACCACCGAGCATTACGGCTCATAATCGGTTCCACCAGTCCACCGCAATTGCACCGCCATTTCACTCTCCAATTGCACTCCATTTGACTTTCGATTGCAACATTCGGGGCCCGCAGCTCTTGCATTCACCGCACCACCCGCAAGTCGGGTTCAACAACGAGATAACACCACCAGTATCACAGCTTGCCTCTCAATTCCATCTAGATTTAGGCCATTGCCATTCAGACCCCTTTCAGTGCATTCCATTACAACACAGCACAAGCATCATCCACAGCTCCAACTTCAATGCCAGACCAGTTCCACCTGCAACAGCACACTCCACCATCACTGGAATGCGAGGCTAACAACATCGCTCAAACCCAACTGGAATCTTGAGCCGCCTTTGTCATCACCAATACCTTGAGCCATTGCTTCTCAGCTGTGGTAAAGCACCACTGCAACTCCCATGAAATCATCCACAGTTCACCTTTTGCTGTATCACCATCAAACCCACAAATGCAATCAAATCAACTCAGGCAGCAACCCAACAACATTAGCATCAATAACTCCACCTGTGAAACCCTAACTCCATCAACACCAGACCTCTTTGCTCACCCAACTCCATGTATCTTCTTTTATTCTTGGTTCAAACACAGATCCAAGGAAGAACCCCAACTCTTCAATCAATAGAGAACCCCTCTCTAGATCTTAAATTCCATTCTCTAATTTCACATTAACAGCTTCAACCCCTTCTCCTTTCCTTCTCGGTTTCATTTTTATCATCTTCTTCGATTTAATTCAATACCCCTCAGTTCAATTCCATAAAGAGAAACAACTCTCTTGGTTAAACATCAGCTCTCTCTCGATTTTACAGTGGCAACAGCTCTCTCTCGATTTCAGGTCTCAATCTCAGATGCAAATCATACCCCATCTTCTAATTATCGATTTCGAGCTCAGTCCATCTGATTCATCCACACAGTAATTTCATCTTCCTTGAATTCCTCCATCAAAACACAGCGGCAACTTCTCCTCTTTGAGATCATACCTCTCTCTCTCTGGTTTCGGGTGGAGAACTAATAATTTGAGAAATAAATTTTCTCAATTTTTGGGTAGTGTAAGAAAGGCCATTAGCTTTAAGCGCCCAGAAATGGATAAGGGCCACCCCAGTTTCCTTGCTCAACTGTCAGTTGCGGGGAACTGACAGTTGATTCTTCGCCTCTTTTGCGCAGCCTTAGCCTGCTCCAAGAATCACTCACCTATGAATTGACCTTCTAGCCCTTTATGCTTAAATGGGTGATTTCTCCATCTTTTTGTCCGTGCGACTCCAGAGTACCTAATAACTCAAAAACACACGTAAAGTACATAATTCACAAGAAAAATAGCAAAGAAAGCGTAACTACTAGATAGTAAATACGGTGTATTCTACACCTATCACGAGACACTCATCACGGGCATGTAATGTCATTCAATGATGGTGTTGAACAAAAGGTGCTACATGTCTCCCCACTAAATAGTGTCATAGACCAGTAATTTGCCTTAAATGTTAAGAACTCAATGTCCATATGAAATTAAATTTTTATTTATAAGATGTGGACCACACTTTATAACTAGCATGAATTCAATTGACCCCAGATACAAATACACGCTACAGTTACAACAAATACCAAATTACAGAAACATTATAAATAGATGTCATTGTCGTGTGACACGCGATTACTTAGCTCGTGTAACAAGCCTTTCAACCACTAGGCGGATACTGGACGAGTTTTGTCTCGTGAGGGTTTACATACATGTTTACCCACAAAACCTTTAGATAATGTGTTATTGTCTTAATCATCGGCTCCATCCTGAGGAGGAGGAATCTGAACTGGTTGTACATAGATCTCAGGATCATACACAGACGGAAAGTGTAATTTCATCACTCCATAGACTGCGTGTAGACGTCATCTCTGGGCGAATGGTTCATCTTCTTCGTAAGCCCTTGTACCTTCCTCATACTGGATATAAAATTATAAGATGTGTTAATACCAGGGATTCATTAAAAGGAAAAAAATTAAAATAATTTTTAATTTTACTCACACATCGTGCATTGTTCCAACCATAAGGTACGTTCATCAAATAACGCCGAACACAAATAACATATCTTCTATCCATAAGGTGCATTGTTCCGGCGTGACCAACTCCGATATCATCATGTGTGTCTATGTGAGTTGTTTCTGTCCTAAGAGCTCCCACGCTATGAGTTTTCCAAAATTGGGAATACACTTCATCAGGGACAGGAAGGAAGTGATCACTAACCTCAACCTCCATACCATCTAATACTTCCTCCAATGTAGGTGGGTTGCATGGGATAACTATTGCACCTAACACCTGCCTCATACACCTCTCAGCCAGATAAACTGAAGCTCTTGCACCGTCCTTGTCCTTAAAGACACATCTCCTCTTAGACATCTCAAGTGCGGTTTGGAATGCATCAATGTGTTGGTGTTCACTGTCCCCGAACCAGGGTCCCAAATAACCGCATCACCCATCCTAATATCTATTTGAGCGCGTGCATCTGACACAGAGTGTTTGTGAAGATCTTTTTGTCCCCTGTTCCTAAGGTTCAACGCATTAAATAGACTAATAGCCGGGTGTTGATCCAGTTGATCATCTCTCAGGTTTTCCTTCAAAACCGGTTGACAATTACGGAAATAAAAATAATACCAGAACTCTAAGATCATCGACATGCCACCCATATCCTTCTGTTTGTACGAACTCCAGTCATCCAGGTGTTTATACAAAACGCCCAAAGTTGGAGTACCCCAATCATAAGACCCAACAACATCCAAATTATCCAACACTATACACTATCGTTTATCTACTCTAACACTACAGTCTGCAAACAAAAAAGAACCAATACACCAAAGCAAGAACATTCTAGTCAATTCTTCGGCAATGCCGCAGTTGTCAACATTTTCCCTACTTAAAATGAAATGAGCCAAGTGAGAAACTCGCATCGTGCATGCCTTGGAATCATAATCTCCAGTTTTCACATTCTGTAGTCTTTTATGTGCCATAACATCTAACACACCCCGGAAATACCTAGCATCCATAGCTTCTAGTTCTTGCGCCGTCATTGTTTCCTTTGGTAATTCTGGGATTGGCTTACCTCCTCCAATTGGAATACCAGTCAACCGATAGAAATCTAGAGGGGTCAAACCTATCTCAAACTCTTTGAAGTGAAAAGTTCTAGTCTTCTTCCACCACCTCTCACATAAAGCTTCGGTTAATCCCTTATCCCCATACTTAAAATTAAATTGGAATATGGACTCTAAACCACAATATTGAAGAATTAAAATTGCACGGGGGTTGTTTCTCACCACTATCTTGTAAAATTTATTTAAGTTGGTCCAACTGCTCCCAAATGTTCCGTCTCGCTTATCTACTAAGTTGTCGACCTTATGTTGTAATTGTCCGACACCTGGAGATAGTTGGGATAACTTCTCATACCTAGACCAATCAACATCCTCCATTATCTAAAAATGCAAAGAGCAAGGGAAGCACAATCAACATGTGAATAACAAAAATCAAACGCCTATATTAATCTATGCACAATCAACATATGAATTCCCACGTTCACATTCACATCACATTGAGGTATGCACATTGCTCATATGAAAATCTCCGTCAAAATGATACTAACAACATCAATTCCACCCCTTTAATCTTCTAAACATCAACTCAAAAGAATACATGACTTAATCCTTAAACTCATTGCAAAATGCTCTAATGAAAACCTCCAACAAAATCATATTAACAACATCAATTTCACCCATATAATCATCTCAACATCAACTAGAAACACTACATGAGTTAATCCTCAAAATCTATGGCCAAGGCTCAAAACAAAATTGTTAACATGCTTATCAAATTACAAATTTCAAATACATTCTACCAAGCATAAACACAATTAAATCAATCAATCAATTTATGAATGAATCATGGATTTATGTTTCACCTAAATTAACCCCAAATAGCAAAAACCCTAATTCACATTTTAATTTTTTGAAATCAATACAAAAATTATGCTACTGCAATATCAACATAATCAAGATGATGCATCCAATAGCATCGAAATCACTCCATTATAACTAAAATCAAAAATCATAAAACAACTAAATCAATAAAAACTAAAATTACGTACCTAGTGTGGATTTTTATTGTGAAATCTCACAAAAATACCACCAATCGATTACCCTCGGCTTCTAGAACGAACCCTTGTAAATTTTTCGCTCCTTAAACACTATATTTGTTTGAATCAAACCATAAGAAGTGAAGTTAGGTTGAAGAACAAGAGAGGAAGAAAGAAAAGAGAAGAAGGAAGCGCGGCTTCTGTAACATTTAGGGTTCTCTCTGAAACGCATGTTGAAACAGCGTGTTGACGGGTCAACACGGTCAATACGTTGTTAGGAACTGCGTGTTTGAGTTTCCCTATGAAACGCAGTTAGAAACGCCGTGGCACGTAGGTTTGAAATGCGTATCTACTAGGGATCTTGGATTCCCATTGCGCCCGGGCGTTGTGTTTTGGTGATGTGGATCCAAGGAAAACCTTGAATCTTGGATTATGGTTAGACCCAGCCTTACCCAAGCTAAATGCTAAAATACTCCCTCCATTCCAGATTAGTTGAGGCAATTGGTTTTAAATTTTGTCCCACAAATAGATGAGCTATTTCATTAATCAAGGGGATATTTCTAAAACTACCCTTTTAATTGATTATGTTACTATAAGAAATATATAAAATTTGATAGCCATGTTTATATTCGTTACGTAGGTGTTTTAAAATGCTTTTCAACGGTATAAAATTTACGACAAACCGTGGTAAAGTTTAATAAATAAATCATTTCTAAGTTTTACAAGTTATTATCCATAAGGGCATACGTGTAAAAAATACTTAAACATACTCCCCTTTTCTCCTTGCCTTAATAATTGTGCAAACTACAAATGGCTCAACTAATTTGGGACGGAGGGAATACAAAATAAAATTGAAAAGGTTTTCCAATGAAATTGAAGTTTAAAACTGTAAATTAACATAGACAACTAACGGGGGTAGTCAAATGAGATTTCTATAGACTTTCATGATCTTTTTATCTGAGTGACTCCCGGAGACTCTCTGAAAGTCGAAGAGATTTCTAGTGATTCTCAGAGAGTATTTTAGAAAGTCTTTATGACTTGTAGAGATAAGAAAACGAGATTTATAAAGAATTTTTGTGATTTATAAAGACCAAAAATGTATAATATCTAACTAAAAATTTAAAACATCTACCTTTTTTTTTTATTATTATGCGTTGTATAATGTTAATAAAAGTACCATCAATACCTAGCAAAACATTTGTTCGTTGTCAGAATAAACCTCACTGTTGTCCTATGCCTAAGTTTTCAGCCATCTCTCATTTTTTGTATTTTCTATGTTATCTCATCACTGTTTAGCATCTTTTCGTTGTTTCATTTGAGGAGATGTCCTTTGAAGTGGCAAAGAGAAAGCTCGGTCGCTATACACGAGGGAAAAGAAAAAGAGAGAGACGTCCAATATATTCAGATGAAATCGGATGTATTGCTGCACAAATGACTCGTCCATTGGTCATTAGCTCAAACAAACAAAAAAAAAAAAAAATTGCTCCTACTCTCAAAACAAATATTCCTTGGATTTCCAAGTCTCTCAAAATATCACTTCTTGAGAAGAGATTTCTACTATGACTATTTTCATAAAAAAATCTCCCCAAGTCTGTGAAACTTACAAATCAATGACTTTTAATTCTCATTTGAATAACATGGGTATTAGAGTGACTCTTACGAAATCCTAATCCAATAACATGGAGTTAAATGACTTAAAAAAAAAAGTCTCTAACCAATACAAGAGACATTAGGTGACCCTCCAATATTCTCTATGGACTAACAGTATATTTAGAAACTCTCTAGGAGTCATTTGAAATCTCAATTGACTACCTCCCTTTAAATTGACTAACGCCTATAAAAATATGTACTTTTTCGAACTAATTTTTCATAGGTATAAGGCCGGTTCCTATGGGAGCTGGTATAAAAGTTGTTTTGCCATGCCACATGGCATGGCAAACTAGTTTCCCCACTATGGTAAAACTGGCAAATTTTATTAAAATAGTATATTATATTGTGTTTTGTGGGACCCTTATTAATAAAAATTTAGGTATTTGTGTTTGGTGGGGTCTTTATTAAATTTTAGGGATTATATAATATTTTGTGGGGCCCTCTAATAATAAAAATGTGTTATAATAACTAAAAAGTTGGAGAGAAGAAGTAAAACAAAAATTAAAAAATTACCTAGCGGTGGAGACTACACCGGGAGATCTACACTACACCGAACGTCGAGACTCGACCGCTCGGTGAAAACTTGACCTGGCCTGGCTAAGTGGCAAAATTTGCTTGTTTGTCACCTCAATAGTGGGTGCAAAACTGGCAAAACTGGCCAGTTTGCTATGCCCATAGGAAGCGGCCTGAGTCTAATATATATGTGTATTTGCTGGTTGGTTTGTTTTGTTCAGGCCAACTATGATTGGCCGCCTAGCATACACTCTGATTATAACGTGGTCGACTAAACAAAATTACACTATCCTCGTGCTAGTAGGTAGAGTTCCATGTAAATCACGTTGAGTCTACAAGTCACAACATCTCGATGACTCTAAACTCTCCGTACAAAGATTTGGTTAGGGTTCCGAGGTTGGATGTCTTAGTCAGAGTAAAAACATCAAGGTGGCTGGCGATACACACCAATCTCTCCTGGCCAAGCAAATTAATATAATATAGAGATTTGGCTAGGAAAGGCAGGCTTTATGAAGAAAAATTGTGGCCAAGAAGATGGACAACACAAATACTACTATACCAACAAACAATTCAAATTCATGTAGCAAAAGCAATTGGAAAGGATATCTGAATAAAATCAGAAAAGATTCTGGGTTATGTTTAAGTCATAGGCTATAAAAAAAGAACAGCCGAAAACAAAACAAGCATTACATTGGCTTTCTTTCAACTGCTACATACTAATTATTTAACATCTTCAATATGTATGTAACAAAGGGAAAAGAAAGCAGGATACAAAATGAAAACACGAGCACCAATTTGATAAAATATACTTTCTTCCAACAAGTGTTGTACTTTAACATGGAATGGAATGTTTTCTAACCATCAGTCTTGGTCGGCTCCCATGGCTGGTACCTAGTCCAGTTTCTCTGCCCTGGGTTGAGAGAGTGTCCTTTGGAGTGATATATGTATTCATCTCCTTCTCCAGTGTAGTTCTGCTTGTGTTCAATTCCATACCTCTGTGGCTTCAGCATCAGAAGCTGCATACAATATGTGAGTAGTAAATACTAAATGGAAACCATTTTCTTGATGAAAAATCTGCAAACTGATGGATAACGACATACTAGGAAATGAAATAATTTATTACCTCATCCCCAGTGTGGTCAGTGATATGGTGGAGCCATCCATGCCATTCAGGAGGAACTTGAGATGCATTGTACCTCTTCTTGTCTCCATACTATACCCACCTGTGTCTTCCTGCAGAAATGTCACCAAATTTTAGGTTAAATTTAGAATTATTTTATAATTTTCACAAGAGATGAACTGATGAATCACAGGATAATACGATCCTCAAATTAAAATTATCGTTTTCATCAAGAATGATGAATATGCTCATCTTGCTTATATTGAGATTGAGAAATTCGAAGAACAGGTGGATTTCAAAACAGTGTCAAGTCTTGTAATAAAATTTACACTGTTGAACTTTCCAGTTATATTTTCAGTTAATTGCGTATCATGTTCTTCTAGTTCTAGGAGAGAAAACTGTTGAATACCACGTTTTATTCGGCCAAACATCACTATTAAACTTCCTTCAAGTTGTAACATGTTTATCCAAAAGTATAATGTCTGAACTCTAAAGAGCATCAAAAGTCACGGTCTACAGTAGCAAACAAGATTTAAATTTCATAGAAGAAAAAATTCCCAGAAAACCATCATTGGATGAAGCAGTATGATCTATAAACAGTTCCATTTTTCCTACACAACTTTAAGGAGCATTGAACATTTGAAAAGGAAAAAGAGAGGAAGATTCCAACTGTAGCTTATAGGATCAATAAGCATTCAGATCATTATTTCACCTTCCCTATAAAGTTCACCAACTCCACGACATTCAAGCTACTTAAAACTCATATCGTATCTTAAAATAATCTGCATATGTTACAATATATAGATGCCAGTGAACACTAAAAGGTAAAACCATGAAAAGGATATATATACGAAACTGAAACCTGAGAAAATTTGTTTCAGCACATAGAAAGTAACAAGAATGCAGAATTAGAATTACTGACCATATTGATTGTCCATGTTCTGATAATATTTGTTCCCAAACTTATCAACTCCCACAAGAGTAGCACCAATATTGTGAATTTTAATTTGCCTGTACACACCGTGAATTGGAATTTAAGCTTATCTTTTGATTTTAATGAGAAGCATAAGAACTCAGAAGACATGATCGAAGAGATTCGGTAACGCAAATAGAAGTTTCCTCGTACCTAGCAAAATCTAAGGTACAGGTACTGAAAGAAGGATAAGAACAATCATATTTGAAGACCATGTATGTTATGGAGATTTTCAAATAGGACATATATTTCATACATGTACAAGGAAGTCGAGTTTCTAACGAACACATATACATTCTCACTTAGGGTTCCAAGAGACCTTGCATTCAACCTAAGAGAGGGTACGTTGAGACTTGCTTAATGGATCGACCTCATGTGTTTAAAAGACACCAGATCATTGCATCAAAATGTTAGCCGACCGTACAGAAGAAAGCATGTCAAGTCTGGATGTACTTATACACACAACTAAAGCATAGCAATGCATTCATAAGAAACATTAATTCAACAGCATGATTCAAATTATGAAATAAGGATAGCAACTAATTATAGTAACTAAATAGCTAAAGACTATGAAGACCTGAAAAAAAACGTATTAGATGCAGATATTCATCGAGACAGATTTACACATCACTCGTTTAAATAATACTTGGTCAACATTTATCACTCCAGATTAAAAGAACTAATATGTATCTGAATCGATTGATAACTCCTCTATACAATCTCAACTATAAAACACCTATAATAAGTTAGAAATAAAACCTAAAAAAGAGATAAATATAAGCTTTAAATTGGATAGTATTTACTTACAGAAGGTTTCCATCGGGAAGGCAGTTCCTGCAAAGAACAATAGAAACCATTGACAAGATTAGGACAAAATTATTACAATCGTTTCTTCTATGTATCCAGTAGAAATGAGAAAATTAATGAAGATTTTTCTCCTAGAATAAAAAACAAATTTATGAACCTAATCAGTAAGATATACATCAATCCGATAAATTATACAGGGAAAATCAAATATTTGGGGTTTTTTTAACCATTGTATTTGGGGAAAACCTCCTCTCAATTTCAACCAAAAATTTCTACTTTCTTGTTGAAGAGACAGTGTGACTTACAAGAATCCTGCTTCCTTGATTTCCCTCGCTACATTCCTAATGCCTTTCTCCTTAATCGCATTGAATGCACTCTTCAATAGGGATGCCATTTTTCACCAACTCTCCTCTCTGTAGATCTCTCACGAAGAAGAAATACTCTTTCTAGCACGTGCCACTATATTGCATTCATTTGATCAAGCGTGCCAACATTGTTTTAAGACCGACCGACGAGTCGACGACTCTATGGATTCATGGTTTGATGCAGGATGCAGCGTTTTTTTTTTAATTTTTTTAATTTTTTCTTTAAAAGGCCAAATTTTATTAAAAAATAGTGAGATTCACGAAGCAGTGAACACACTAAAAAGGATGTAAGAAGATTGCTAGCCGGAGCTGCAGCTTGCCAATTTCTGATAGCCAAGTCTATAGAAATGTCGTTGAGAATAGTGAGCTTCGCAGCTACTGACCAATTGAATAGTAAACATTTATCATCATCAATCAATCTTGCGGTCGATCTATAATTACCCATAAAAGTTTTTATAATCCTCTCTATCCAGATTGTCCACCAAATTGTGAAAGGATTAAGTCCCACAACTGCCATTTCTTAGCTCTTTTCTTTCTTCTCATCCATTTCCAAATGAAACTTTTAACAGAGTTTGCAAAAAAATCATCTGCACTGCAAAACAATTTAAGATGTAATTCCAAATTGATAAGACCTCCTCACAATGCATAAATATGTGGTTATTTGACTCAACAGCTCTTTTGCATAACATGCATCCATTGATTACAATTGTATTCTTTAGCTTATCCAAAGTTGGGGCTGCATTATAACATAGAGACCAAGTAAAAAAATACCACCTTTTGAGGGATTCTTGGATTCCATAGCTTCTTGTGAGGAAAAACCAAAAACTCACATTCCTCAAGTTGAACATAACAACTAAATACAGAAAAACTCTTTGCATGCCACCAAATTTTACCGGCGGAAGCATCGGTAAATGAATTAGGATCCTGTAAAATAGATAAAAGTTATGTAATCTCAGTTACCTCATTATTCTTCAACACTCTTGGAAAACTGAATTTCCATTTTGCAACCCCGTTTAAGTAAGATATCATATCTTTAATCGTCGCATCTTTGTTTCTGGACAGCTTGTTGTATAATGTAGGAAAAGAGGTACATAATTGTTGATTATTGACCCAATAATCATTCCAAAACCGGCAACAATCACCACTGTGCACTTGAATAGTTGTGTTTTGCATCACAAATTCCTTGCACTTTAAAATACATGTCTAAAGACTCTTACCAACTGATTTGTTAGATGACTTTGGATGAAAAGCATTTTTAGTTTTGAAGCCTATTATACGGGCTCCAAGTTTTTAGTTTTAAGGGCTCACAAAATGACAAGGTAGGTTCATTGAATAGTAATCTCTAAAATTCCTTATCCTACTAATTTTGTTAATGGCTAAAATATCCTTAATTAATCATGATGGAGATGATAATTATATAAAAAAAAAAACTAAATCTATTATCTTTTCCTTCTCTTCTCATTTATAAATCATGATGAATATGATGATCATAAAAAAACACCTATATTTATTATTCTTCTTCCTCTATTCTTCTTCTCCATCACGATGAAGCACAATCATAAAAAGAAAAAACTATGAAAACCCACTATTTATTTTTGCTTCTGATTGCCAAAAAAATTTGATTCGATTAAGTTAGAGTTAGAAAAAATAATTTTCAGAAACTGTGTACAGCTGGAAGTTCTTCATTTCCAAACTGTATGCACAACATACGATTGAGAAATCTGAAATCTCCCAACCGTAGAGAATTCCATGACAATGTAGGTCGGGAAAGAAAACCGTAAACATCTTATACGGCGGTAAAACCGTACCGTATGCAAACTCAGGATGACCTACGGTTGGGAAGATTGGGCATCATTTTTCCTAAAAAATTCATTTACGTTTGAGAAAGCAAAACTTCCAGATCGTATATCAGCTTTACGGTGGGGAAAAGATGAACCCAGCGAAAAACGATGGGTTTTTCGATTCTTACCTGATTAAAGTCATTATGATGGAAAAAAAATGAGTTTTTAAAACTAATTTCCAAAATCATAATTTGATTACATCTAACCCATTCATCATCACGATGGAGAAGAAGAAGAGTGGGAAAAGAGATGAAGAATAAAAGATGAATTAGGATTAGGATTTTGTTTTGGTTTTTATTTAGATTTAATTAGGTTAATCATTAAAGGGTATTCTTGAACTTTATTATAGATTATGTCACCCCTTATCCTCATTTAAGACATTTATATTCATAGGAGTCATCAAAACCATTTGGTTGGAGCCCCTATAATAGGCTTCTTCTTCTTTTTTTTCTTCTATTCCTCTTATTTTATACACTATATAGGTTATTAAAAAAGACTTTTTCCATACCCACCTTGCAAATTATGCTAGGAGTCTTCTGTATCAACCACTCATCTATACATTTAATGTCCATCAGGATACCTTCCACGATTTACTTCTCTTTTATAAATGCACTTTGAAAATCAAAAGTAAATTCTAGCATTACTTTGTTGAGTCTTTCTGTGAGGATCTTGGAGAAAAATCGTAGTCTTATTTAATAGGAACTAAAGAGATGAAGAAGCAATTGAGCCTCCTACTTGATTGTAGAATTCCTGCAAAGCAACTAAAAGATCAAATTTAATGGTTGTCCACCATTTTACATAAAATTCCATAATGAACCCTTCCGGGCCAAGAGTTTTTACATAAGATTCCATAATGAATCCTTCCGGACCAAGAGTTTTGTTGTGATAAAAATGCTTAATTATATTAAAAACTTCATCTTCAATAGATTCAGCTTATAACATCCGATTATCTTCAAGGGATACTCTTGCAAAATGAAAGCCCTAAAATCAGTCTTGGTTCATGAAACAAGTTGGTATAATAATCTTGTATCTCTTGCTTAACTCTTGGTTGTTGAAATCAGTCTTCTCCGTCAATTGCTAATTTCACAATCCGTTTGATATCCTTTTAACATTCACAATTTGATGAAAGTAAACTCTTCGCATTATCTTATTTTTCCCAGTCATCTTCAACCTTTTGAGCTCAATTACATCTTGTAAGTTGTCAACAAATTGAAGTTCACTAAGTGGATTGGATTCTGCCAACTCATTTACTAATTCTAAGGGCCAATGTTGTTTTGTACCACTATAGAAGTCGGTGAAACAAAAAATACCATAATTTAACATAATAGCATTTTTACTCATCTGACTTATATATAGGCGACTTTAACCCTAACAAAAGAAAACTAGGGTTTAAACGAGACGGAAGAGAGAAAACGTTCGTCTATAATGACCTATTTTTTAGATTTATATGAAGCTCGACGGTGCTTCTATTGTGCGACAATATTTAAGGGATACGAAAGGTATTAATCAAAAAATACTACCCGGCTTGGCCCAATTTTTGAGCTTGTGCTAGTTTATGTAAACTACAATCAAGCCGTGGTATTGGGCATAAATATACCCCCAAATGTGCCTTCGAAACATAATTAAACCCTTATTTATTTTTTCATCTTCTAACTTTGAGTATTGTGATTTGTGGCCAACAAACTTTCTTTGCTCCACCTCTTCAAGAAAAATTTCAAGCTCCAAAGCTTTTTAGTAAATATAGTTATGTCTTCCTGTAAATTTACCTGCATCCACCATTCTTATATGTTGTTGAGGAAGTGTTTGTGATTCATCCATTGAGCTTCAAACATGAAATAAGAATTATTTCTAATGCACGGGTTACAATCAAGAATCAATGGATTATGGTCTAAGTGGATTCTAAGTAGAGCCACCCTATTATAGGCTTCAAAATTAGCACACGTATTAAGAATATGTCAAGTCTGGACAGAAGGTGGTCGGTGTTCTTAGCAGACCAACACCATGTTTGTTTTTTCCTCTAGATAGAGGCAAATCACTATATTCCTCTATATATGTGGTCCCCATATTTTCGTGTGTTTTTTTTTCCACTACCTATACTAAGATAGAGGCTAAATCTCTATCAAAAATAGGAAATCAAATAGCACCGGATTGGTGCTATCTTTGGACAAAACCTCTATTAAATGGTGAAATGTCCAACCGATCCCCAAACAAATTTTAATTTGACTACTTATGTCCTCACAACAAAAAAATAGCAGATAGATTGTCGGATAAATAGTAGAACGTGTAACTCTCTCGTCACTCATTAGTCCCCCTTATTGCAACGCCACGTGTCAGATGTTTATTAGAGAAAAACATTTTTTTGACATGTAAATGTTCTTCCACTCAGAAGAATAAAATATCTAGTCTTCAAGATGCCAATAAGCAACTTTACGGTATGAAATTTTTCTCTTTTTATTTATTTTGTTTTCTCATTATCCTCCCTCATCTGATTTATCATTTTCGCAGACATCTATGATCTTTATGATGAAGCCATTCTTCTTCACTCATTCCCCAATTCTATGGATAATAATACCCTTCTTGAACATCTTAATAATTCTTTGAATAGTTTTTCAAATGACAAGATTAAATCTCTTCCCATAAATGAACTCAGATCCAAACTTCGCCTCTTAGAAATTGACCATAGATCCAGTTTGGGCTTAGCCAACAAATTTAAGCGTTTCTATCTTAACTCTAAAGAGGAAATTAATACTTTAAGAACCAAGATCAGTGATCAAATAGATGATAAAGATCGCATCGCTAGACAAGGTGCTCAAACATTAGCGAAATTCCAAGGAACTCTTCTTGAGGTTCAAATTGAACGAGATGAATCTAACCGCAAAAATGTTGTACTTAGCGAAAGAGAGAATCAAATTCGCTCCCTTCTTCTCATAAATAATGATGATGAATTCGCTTGGGCTGTGAAAGTTCTAGATGACGCCAGAAATAATCTAGGTGTAAATGTTAGTCTTCAAGCTGAGCACACGGCCTTGGTTAGGGATATGATTTTACGACGAGAGAAGGTTGTTAACTGTTCTTCTTTATTAATTGTTTGTATTTCATAAATTATCATCAAGTTGCTGATTCATTGTTATATGTTCGCAGGAATTGAAGAGAGATTTCACAAAAGAATTGAAAAACTTGAGTCTGAAAAGGAGCAGCTCGCAAAGGATCTTTCTTCTCGCAATGATAAATGTTCTAGACTGAAGAGTCAATTAAAGATTACTGTTGCGAACTTTAAGAATGACGCTATTCTTTTTCGCAATCAAACTATTAAGAAGGTCTGTGATGACAATAAAATCCTTCATTCCACATACCCTTGCCTCTTAGAAGAAATTCCAAAGAATGTACCTCCTCTGGATATCTCTGACAGTGATGCTAGCGAAGAAGAGAAATCTGATGAAGGTGAAGAAAAAGAAGAATTTGATGATGAAGAAGAAGAAGAAGAATCAAACAAGAAATAGTTTTGTTTCCTTCTCTCTCTTTTTGTAATATTTGTGCATTCGTTCTTTAATCTCCTATCTTTGTAATCTTTTGCTGCAAATTTCTTCAACCTTCAAATGCAAATTCTACCCTTTTTGTTTCTTCCTGCACATATTAAAAAAGCAATTCTTTTTTGCAATATGGTTAATCAATATATAATTATTAATCTTTCAATTCATGCGTGCGTAAATCTATCATATGGAGACAAATAACATGTTCTTATTCTATTCATTCTCATACTTGCCTCTGTTATTTGTATCCAATTGAAAGATTAAGCAAGCTACTTTTGAATAGCAACATGTATTTATGCCTCAGTTTCGCAGCTGTTTCTGCAGAATCTTCGCAATTAGGTATTTCTTGGTTTTTCCCAAGATTTCATTCTTTCTGGTTCTCTTATGTGGTCTTATTTTTCCTTCCTAGTAAAAGGTCTTATTTCGCCACCCCTTGTCATTGCGACAAAATCGCAGGACGTTTTTGCACTTTCATGCAGAAACCCATTGATCTTGCCTTAAATTTTTTCTTTTGTCATTTTTGTTGCGACAATATAACAGGCCTAAATATTCTTGCGAAAATAAAGCCCCATGACATTGCCGTCTTGCGACGAAATCGCAGGCGTCTTTACACTTTCATGTATTGACCCATTGATCTCGCCTTATCTTTCTCTTTTGTATTATTGCCTCTTAAGGATTGTCGCACAAGTATGAAAAGCCTAAATATTCTTGCGAAAATAAAGCCTCGTGACATTTGTGTCTTAAGACACTTATCAGCTCCCTAATGGAGGGTGCCGCCCTTATCTTCCCCCTGGTTGCCCCTTCAAGGAGACGTACCTCTACCATACAAGGTTGGCTCCTCACATCCGGTCTTAACAAGAACCAGTTTTTTTCACAGCCTCTTATCCCTTTTGCCTATATGGCTTATGGTTACAAGACTGCACCCTAAGTGGGGTTTTCTTCGGGCCGAGTGTAGCATAATTCAAGACTTGCCAAGAATGGCCGAGACGCTTCAAACGCCCCAGGCACTCTTGGCTCAACCGTGTACCTCGGCACCTTGATCAGATGCCGCACTCCTTAGAAGAGACCCTCAGTCGTACAACCTAAGTCTTAAGCTTAGGTTGAAAATCCAAGGTACCTCTCCTGGATGGGTTTTATTGACCCCAAATCTCCATGACTCAGGTTCCAGGGGCGGTGTAACCTTTTCATTTGAGCCATGCAACATGTACCCCCTTCTATGACGCACTTTAGGTCTTACATTTGCCTCTTGCGAAATTTTGATTTCGCGAACTAGGGTGTACGCCATAGAAGGTTCGCCCTTTTCTAATTGTTTTGTTTCTTCTTTTGCATATCAGATCTTTTGTAATTTCGCAATCTCATCTTTGTCATTCATAAGATATATTTTTTGAAATTTTTTGCAACCAATTATTCATACATCTTTCTTTCTTCTCTCAATTTTATTTTTGCAGTCATAAAATCAACAAACACATTCACGCTTTAAGTCTCTTACCTCTGCTACTTTCTGCCTCTGCATTTACGAAATTTTCTGTTATTTCCTTACCTTTTGCGAAATCTTCGTCGCTTCTTACCTTCAACATGCATTGGTTTCGCAGCGTTTTTTCTTCTCTCTGTTCTATTGCATCTACCATCAATCTTTCACTTTTTTGTCTTTCTCTGATGTTATGTTTCCAATTCTTCTTCTTTGCATCTCTTTCTTCGCAAGATTCTACATCAATTTCATAACACTTCTTTCCTTCAATCCAATCTCCTTTTATGATGCCAATACCACTGGGATGAGGGAACTTGATGCATTGATGGAAAGTCGATGCTACACCTAGAATCCCATGTAACCAAGGTCGTCCAATCAATGCGTTGTATGGTGATTCCACATCGACTACACGTAAGCAATTTCAGAGGACAATCATTTCAATGGAATTCGCATATTGACTTCCCCTTTAGGCTTATTGGCAGTACCATTAAAACCATAGATTTTGTAAGTTGAAGGTATTAGATCTTCGTCTTTTCCTCCCATAGTTTTATAAGCATGATAAAAAAAGGATATCCACGGAACTCCCAGTATCAATTAAAACTCTGTTGATTGCCCATGAATCCTCATCTTCATCATAGCTAGGTTTTGGGTTAATCTCCAATCTTACCACTAATGGGTTATCGTGCATTTCTCCACCCTCATGTACTTCTTCTGCGGTGAAGGAAATAGTCTACTTTTGCCATTCTTTCAGTGGCGATGCCTTCGCAATGTTCATTATTTCTCTATCATCGGCATCTCTTGTGAAAACCCTGCTTAGAGTGTTATCGTGAAAGTCTTCAATCGTTTTGTACGAATGTACAATAGAGTGACAAAACAGATTCTTTGCCTTTGCCCCAACTTCTATTACAAATGTTTCTCCTCCTTTTGTTGTATTTACTATGCGAATTTCTGGCGGTGGTGGTAATAGTTGAGATTGAGGTTGGTATTTTAGAAAATGATTTAGTTTCCCTTGATCTATCATTCTGAGGATGATTCTTTTTATATTTCTGCAGTCATTTGTTGAATGTCCATGAAAATGGTGATAAGAACAAAATTCATGACTTTTGTGGTTTGGAGGTGGTTCATTCCCCATGTTCCATGGTGTTGGTATACTTTCCATCAAGATTATAGCTTCCCATATTTTTTCCACACTAGCATTCAGAGGTGGCATCTTGATTTCTTCCCATATTATCTTGTGACTTCCTTGTCCTCTATGATACTTTTGTCTTTGACCTCCATAAAATTCTTGTGGCTGATCAAGTCTTTGAATCTTATTATTACCACCACGGTTATAGAAGTTTATCTCCCTTTCGAATTCTTCTTGATCACGACTTCCCATAGCTACTAGCTTCTGCTGACTATCATTCATTATCTTCTCTTGTTGTACTTGCGAAGTGCTCGCCACTGTGCTTATCAGTTTGGGTAATAGGCTTGCATTCGCTGCTTTTGAACTTGTGTTCGCAACTGGGTATGATTCCATGTCATTTTGTTTTTCCTCAAGAGCGATATACTCCTCTTGAAGCTCTCGCAACTCAGTCATTGTGATTGTATTCTTGATTCTGAAAACTTGAATATACAGCAGATTGGTTACGAACATTGCGTTAATGAATGATAGAATGAGGTATCTCTCATCCACACGACCAGCCATTTCACTACACATTGTCCTCCACCTCTTGGTTAAATGCTTCAAACTTTCGCCAATTCTTTGCTTTAGTCCAAATACATCTTCAATGCCAGGTCGCGAAGAATTGTTACTTATATACGCCCCTAAGAATGTAGCCTGCAAATGGTTGAAAGATGTTATAGTATTCTTTGGCAAACCTTCAAACCATTTTAAGGCCTCTCCTGTTAAACTTGATGCAAAATATTTGCATAATACATCATCATGGTTTTCCCATTGTAGCATACATCTCACATAAGCTTTGATGTGTTGTACTGCACAAGTTGTTCCGTCAAAAATGCTGGTTAACGCAGGTAAGTTACACTTTGGTGGTATTCCTCCTAATTGTACTTCTTGTGTGAATGGAGTTTTCACAGCTTCCTCTATGGCTTCGTCTAGTTGTCTCCTACCTCCTTCCCTTTTATCATTTAACATTCCTCTCATTTCCGCTAGCTCTCTCAAAATTTGTTCATTTACACCAGAAGTTGGATCCATTGGTCTTTTTAACTCCGCTTCTCTTCTTCTGCGTTCATATCTGTTTTGATTTTCTTGTTCATCATTTTCTTCTCGTCTTTCTCTGCGATCTCCTCTTTCATTTCTTTCATGAATTCGAACATGATTATACTTCTCATTTTCTTCTCTTTGCCGCCTTTCATCTCTCCTTTGTACTCTATCATATTCTTCATTGATATTACTATTATTGCGATTTTGTTCACGCCTTCTTTATCGATTATCATGATTGTTCTGGAGAATTGCCTCTTGGAGCTCTTGTTCTTCCATTTCTGCTCTCAGTATTTCCCTTTCGCAAGCTAGACGTGCTTGTTCAGTGTAATGTCTTTCGATTTCATCTTCAATTACTTGTTGATTTCTTTGAACTTCTCTCCCATGTAATATTCTCCTTCCTTCTTCCTGATTTTCTTCGCCATCTTGATTATTTCGTTCCTGATGTTGCCTATTTCCCTGATTTCTGTTTTTTTGTCCATTTTGAAGAATTTCACCATGTTGAATATAACGATCTTCCATTATTTCTATTCTTTCACGACGTTCTTCGTCTGGATTTTGTACTTCCTCTCGAGTATCTTTATTAGCATTTTCTACAGGCGAATTTCGTCTTATTTCTCCTCTAACTGATCTTGAACTTGATCTTGTAGTGCTTCTTGACCTTCTACTTTGTAATCTCATGTTTTCCATCCTCAACTCGTGATTTTGCCTTGTCAGATTTGCACGTTCTTCTGCTTCTAGTTGCCTTTCTTCGTGTATTCTTTGCCTCAATGCCTCTAACGCTTCCATCTCTTCATTTCCATGAATTATTCCTCCAATTACTTCTTGGTCTATCTCCTCTCGTCCATTGCTTCTTAATTGCCGCTCTTCTTCCATTTCATCTACGGAATCTGGTCGCCAAGTATGTACACTCACTTTGTCATAATCCACAGTTCTATTTTGTATTGGTGTACGTTGAATTGGCTGTTGAACTTGATTTTCTCCATTGTTTCTTGTGTTCACTCTTGAATATTCCTCCATTTCATCTCTCCCTTTT
Organism: Papaver armeniacum; assembly: GCA_023531295.1. Lineage (NCBI taxonomy): Eukaryota > Viridiplantae > Streptophyta > Magnoliopsida > Ranunculales > Papaveraceae > Papaver > Papaver armeniacum. The sequence goes on from JAJJWW010014809.1 coordinate 20,341, forward strand.
CCAGCAAGCCTCCTACTCCTTCTAATAGTTGTTGGTTATTTTGATGTATTTCTTCTTCTAGCCATTTTTCAACCTTAATGAGTTGTTGAAAATTATATGAAATTCTTTACCTATTACTTCAAATTCTTTCAAATCACAATATCAATCTTCATTCCCTGTTTCTAGCGCCATTATGTAGTTGCAGGAAATCCCACAATACATCCCTCACAAGAATTCATAATAATCAACACATCAAGGTGTTTCTTACTTCATCCGTGATGGAGCGTAGAGCAGATACAGTGCTAGCTTTCCCAATCCTGTTGTAGCTTGATCTCAATTTTTTAATCTAAAGTTTTCGCAAGAATTAGAGAACAAGAAAGTAACAATAAATGAAAGATTATGAAGTGAGTAAGATTTGAAGACATACCTCTTTCTCTTTCTCGGGCCAATTAAATACCCAAGGTTGATAAGTAGCGAGATTCGCAGGAAGCACATTTGAGCCTGAAATATAAGGCCCCTTCAAAACCAGTGGAAAGACACACCATCTGTCATCTTTAGAGTGACGAGGAGTATTATTCTTGCCAGAATGCTAGTCAATATCTTGCAAAAGTATTTTATCATCAGCAATGTTATCTTTTCTCTTCAAACGGACACCCCAGCGAGTACAATCTTTCTTCATGGGTATTAATTCATAATTTTCAAAGAAGCCCTCCACTGTATATTTTTCGGCGAGTATTTCCAACTCCTTAAAATTTGGATCCCTAGTTTTTTTTTGATAAAGAGACCCTTTACCAGCACCACGGTTAGCGAATTCAAGAATTAAACGAATGCAGTCCCCACTCAATTGGTAGATGGCTCACGAGAAGTTCGCGTGAGCAATAATTTCGTAAAACAAAGGAAGGTTAGGATCATAGAGAGGAATGGGAAGGCCAGCGAGAATCTGACCAAGCGAAACTATGATTTCTTTATCATCACAACGATGATCAGAAAATAGTTTAGCAGAAAGAATGGATTTAGCTCCTTGATTGGGAATGGTGGTTAATGTAAAACCCTTCTCTTTGAGATCTTTCTGAATTCCTTCAAGAGAAGTTTCATATTTGCGACCAACTGGAGGAATTTTAAGTATGGGAATGAAGAAAAAATTAAAGATCAAAAGAAGTAGAAACAAGAAAATTTACAAGAGCAGGAGAGGAATTTACGGAGAAACGGTGAAGAAAAGTTGCAGAAAAGATAAGAAGGAAAGTAAAAAAGAAGAAGAGAAGAATGAGAAGAATATATATAGAGAGAAGAATTCTCGAGAAGATAAACACATTTAATGCGAAGAGTAGACGTGAACGGTTGAGAAATAGCAGTTGAAAAGGACGTGTCAAGAAATTGATGGAAGAAGAGATACGTGTAATAAATTCTGCGTAAAAATACAGAATCATGTCAATATAGAAGAATATGAAAAAATGAACGGCTGCGGCATTTTGAAGCACTAATTCTCATGACATTCTCTCCTTCGCAGAGAAGACATGAGAAGAGGCAAGATGTAGGATCAGAATATCGCAACATCAATACTATTGCGAAACCTTTACACAACACATTGCGAGGATATCGCAGATTGGTTACAGAAATGACGTGACAGATGACGACAGCTTAAACACGAGAAAGATGTGGAGATCTAGCGAGATTTAGGAATGTTTCGAAATTTGACATTTGTATACTTGCGAGAATATCGCAAACCAAATCAGAAAATAAAGGACAGCTTAGCTGTCACCCATTATTTAATATCCTATATAAAGAGCCGAACAGGCTTAAGGTAAAGAGAGATCTTTTGAGAGTGGAAAGAAAGTTTTGAGGAGAGAGAAAGTCTAGAACAGTAGTTGTATTCTTGATTTCATTTCCTCCTTGTAAAATTCCTAAACTCAATTAATAAAAAGTGTGATTGTTGATCTTAAAGATGTGTTGATTATTATGAATTCTTGTGAGGGATGTATTGTGGGATTTCCTGCAACTACAGGTTGTAAAACTCTTCCTAGGATAGAAACAAATCCCACGAAGATATTCTAGCCTTACCTCCACTCGAAACTTCCACAAATAGAACCAAATAAACCCATGATACTCTCCAATCCCTTGTTTTGTCGAGAACTAATGCTAATCCTCTGTTGTTTCGATTTAATCTCTATTACCGTCCCTATTTCATCAAACCAGGCCCAAACCAATTAATACCCGCATAAAACTCCATGAAATTCGACCAAATCACTTAAAAACTAAACCCGTGATGATTTCTCCCTGTTTGAGCCAGACTCGATGAACTGGCCATGCTTTGTCGAACCAAACGAGTATATCAGTCTTGTCCATCCTTAACAGGCCCACGACAATTAAAAACTGAGATTGAGTCTCTCCCAAACGCGTCTATAAATCGAATTCAAATCTTCCAGTTCTTGTAAGAAATTCCCGCCAAAACCAATGTTCAAATGAAGAGGATGGGTTGCCCCTTATCGGACAGTGGAGTCCCTTTAGCAACTTGGGCGGAAACAGAATTTTTGGGGTGCGTGTAGTAAAATTCCTGGGTGCCTTCATAACTTCTCTTGGGTGCTTTTAACGCATTTCAGAGGTGCCTTCATTACTCTCTCCTGAGGGTGCAAACATCATTTTTCGCCGTAAAAGTTTATTTCTCCAAAAACACCTACAAAGACACAAAAAGCCATAATAAATACAAAATCGAGCACTAAAAATATACACAATTGAGTTTATATCAGACACAAAAAAGTGTCTATCAAATACCCCCAAACTTATTATTTGCTAGTCCCGAGCAAATCTAAAATAAAATCCTAACTCACTGTCGCAGGCATCGTCGGTTGCATTTAGCGTATGCAACAAGCCTTTAAACCCCTAGGTGGCCCTAGTGGCCGAGTTATAGTCTCGGGAGGGCTTACTAGAGATATACCCACAAAACCTTTACTCAGGGCCCTACCTATCTACGCAGAACCTACCTATCTACGCAGAACCTTAGAAGGCACTAAAGAATCTCCTTGGTTGGCATACTTATTGACTACAAGAGGAAGTACCCTGATGCGAAATTCCAATTTTTGTACACGAGTTTGCACTCAAGCATACTAAAATTCATATATAAGTGACAGAGCTCTACTCAGATAGTTTCTGGACATCATAACCGTAGTCAACCAATCACATGGATAGATTAAGAAAATGGATGTAGAGAAAAACGTAGATGGTTTTGATGTTGACTAAGGTGAACGGTGTTTCTCATATCTGTCTGAAGGCCACTGCTAAAATGAACCTATCCTAATGGACTGAGATACTAGTCTGACTAATATCAACACAAGTGGCATATACAAGGGAACCGGTGGTCGATAATTCTAACTCTAGGTCAACTCAGCTGGCATATACAAGGGTTCCAGTGGTCGACTTTATTGAATTTATTCCGGTTGGTCTGATGGTTTGGTCTCAATTTCTTTTTCCTTTTTTTTTTTCAAACTTTTTTCAAACTATTTTCAACTATTTTTTTTTTTTTTTTGGTATCTCAATCACTCTATTTCACCCTAGCAGTGGTAACAACTTGAATCGTGAGCCCCACCAAATCACTTAGAAACATATTTAAAGGAAAAAAAAATAAAAACAGAAGGTGAAAAGGATTCAACGAGATATGGCGAAACTACCATGTTTTTTTTTCTAACACCTGAGCTCTGTGCTTTTATGAATAGACTCTTTAGATGTTTTCATCTAATCAGATTGGTTCCTCAACTCCTACAACCAAAATGCTTCCATCCACTTAGATTGGTTAGTGCCATCCTTAATAAGCATAAATTTCTAGGCTCTGGAGTTTAACAATGCAACTAAAATGTTTCTCCCATACCCCCAAACTTAAATCTAACATTGTCCTCAATGTTCTAAAGATAAAATTAAAAGCATAAACAAGGAGAAACTGTTACCATTTGAAGTAAAAGAGTTAAGGAAAGATATTACTGTGTCGCATGAATATTGGGTTACCTCCCAAGAAGTGCTAAGTTTAAAGTCTTCAGCCAGACTAAGAAAGGATTAGTTACCTCACAAAATCATAAAGTAATAGCCGAAATATATGTGGGTCATCCAAACCAAATAGAGCTATCACAAGTAAAATAAATCTGCAACATGCCAAGAAAATTAACAAATAAAGCACACCATTGTCTAGTTTCCTGTTTAAGACAACTACATCTAGCTGTGGTTCAGGTTCAGGCTCTATAACTGGGTCGAGATAAAATATTTTCATGTGTTGGAATTCCTCAAAGCTAAGATCCGATTCAGGTATTAGAGTCTAGAAAAACTCAAATAAAAACTTAGAAGCACATAATAATAACCTAAATAACTACAGATCCTTAAAGTCAATCAAATTTGAGTCACACAATTGACCACGATGAAACTGGCGGTCAATCTTAAGCAAATGTGTCGGTACTAATTTCCTAAAGTACTTAGGCTCAGTCTTAAAACTTAATAGGTGACACATTTGAAACTCATACATTCCCACAATTGGAAGAAAAATATTTGGTGGGAAAACAAAGTCAATTTGGGTATCATAGCCTGGATAAACCACATCAACCATAGGATAGGTTTCTAACAACTGAATTTCGTCCCGGACATTATTAGGTTCAGGAAAACGTGTATGAAGATAATCTTGTAAAATGGTTGAGGCACATATGTCAAGTCCCAAGTGATGGACCTTTCTAAGAGTTAAAGCACATGGAGAATGATAATCACCCCCAAACTTAGAGTTTTCAGTGTCTCTAGAAAGACTAGTCACAACTTCCCTAATTTCAAGGTCATCAGATTCCTGAAAATAGTCAATTGATTCTTCTAAGTCAGGTTCATACTCACTCATCTCTACGAGTTCATTTTCTTTGTCTAAGATTAATGTTTCTAAATCGCTAGACTCTAAAAAAATATTCTCAGAAGAAACTCGTTTCTCTAAACCATTATTAGCTTCGTAATCAAAAAGAAATAATACATCGTCTAAAACGGGGGTATCTCTAGTCAAATCCTCGTCCTTTTGAATAGGTGAATAATTATTAAAATTATTTGGATTTGAACTAGAAACATTATCATTATTAAGCTCAATTGGAGTAACAAATTCCTGATCACTATGTTATTTCAAATTCTTCATCAACACTATCCTCATCATAATAACATGAAAATGGTTGAACCTCATCTAAACAAGTAGTGTTACCAATTTTATCCTCGTCATCTTGATTATGCAAATAACTATCCTCATTTTCAAGGGTATTATTGGAAATCAAGATTATTTCGAGCAATTCTTTCGTTCGTCTCAGCTATCATCTTGATGGATTCCTCTTTAGAAAGTTTTCTTTCGTCATAAACTAAGTTATTCATCTTAGCTATCTTACGTGTCGACTCCTCTAATTTCCTGAGGGACTCTTCTAAAGGAGAAATATAAGAATTTTGCTCGTATGCCTGTGCGTGTGTGGATAGTAATTGGGCTCATCATGGTATGAGCCATAACCTTGAAAAGGCTGATGTTCCCAACCACTATTCACACTATGGTCAAAGTAGTAACGTCCATTTTGAAACTCAGTCGGATATTCGTTGTATTGGCTATTGTAATACCAGTTCGACATTATACTGCAGGGGTGTGAGTTGTCACACAGAATAAAACCCACTGACAGGGGATTCGTGGGTGGATAGAGTCTTACCTCCCGTACCAGACGGGCGATGAACCGTTGAAGTCGACTCAGGCCACTCATTTTTTTGATAGACGAGTAATTGATGGAATTACAAATGGAGTCGGTATTACAAGTTTATTTGTAGGAGAGGGGATCAAAAATGTAGGGGGCGGAAGAATATCTTCTTATCTATTCTTCTATTCATTTTTTTTATTAATTTTTTTATTAATATTAATTTACAACAATTTACTCCTATGTCAGTATACGAACCCGAGGGGCCGAGACAGTATCGTAACTGTCGTCCTTCCCTGCAAACAGTTTATATTTAATTTTTAACCCTTCCTTAGGGTTTTAAAAATAAAATAAAGTCCAATGTCCCAAAAATAAAGTTCAAAAAGTCCAAAAATAAAAGATTACAACAATTAAACCCTATTTACAGTTTCTAAAAGGAAAAAGAAATAAAGTCTAAATAAAATAAATATATACAAAATCTTCTTCACTCCTTGGACTCCTCTTTTCTTTCCTTCTTTGACGATGCTTTCTTTTTGTAGCATTTTTTCTTTCCTTATAGCCTCGCTCCAAATCTGAAAATAATAATAAAAAAAAAAATACCAACGGCGTAAAAGAGAACAAAAAATAAACCTAAAACAAATCTAAATACAAGTCCGCGTCGGCGGCGCCAAAAATTGATGTAGTTTTTCTAGTGGTAAATAAAGTTCGTTCAAAGACTTGTAAAGATTTGATTTCAGACTTAATAATAAAAAATACATACGAAAGATGTCACTTTATCGAGAGGTACTGAGATTCAGGATTCCACCATTAATCACAATCAAATGGTTCATATAATGACTCATAACAATTATAGCTCTTTTATAGACTCTGTTTCTTTGCCAAAATTAGATTTTATAAAGCATTAGATGTAAATCATAAGCATAGCGCATCAAGAGTTCTTAGACTAAGCATACGCTATCAGACAAAATCACAAATAATCAATGAAAATCATAGATCAATTAAAACAAGTGCAAAAGTCATAAAGAATCAATTATAATTACCAAGCAATTGTGAAACATGGCTTCCTCCGTCGTCCAAGTGTTGGAGTTTAGCTCTTCATGGTGAAAACATGCTCAAAATATTTATTCATGGCTCCAAAGTGTTTGAAGAGAGTGAAAATACAAGAAAAAGATAAAACAGATCAACTGCAACGTTTATAAGCGTTACAGACTGACTATTACAAAGGACTACAGAGAATATAAGACTGCCTCCTAAACGATAATTCTTTGCTGCAGTAACTAAACTACACCTCTCTGCGACTGACTTAGGACGTCAGTTCTTCTTCTTCTTTCTCCTCTTCCCTGAAAGTGCAGAAACGACTCTGCAACTTTCTTTCTCCGAGCAGAGACCTCTGTTGGCTCTCCCGTTCCTCTGTAACTTCCCCCAACTCTCGACTCCTCTTTCTGTGACCTCAACCAACTATATATATCCACCGTCGCTCCAAAAATCCCGAGTAAATCCTCCATTTATTTCCTTTGCTTTCTTTCCTCCAAAGTTACGGAAAAATCTCTCTGAGAACCTCTTCACGCGTCTATGGGTTGTAAAACTCTTCCTAGGATAAAAACAAATCCCACGAAGATATTCTAGCCTTACCTCCACTCGCAACTTCCACAAATAGAACCAAATAAACCTGTGATACTCTCCAATCCCCTGTTTTGTCGAGAACTAATGCTAATCCTCTGTTGTTTCGATTTAATCTCTATTACCGTCCATGTTTCATCAAACCAGGCCCAAACCAATTAATACCCGCGTAAAACTCCATGAAATTCGACCAGATCACTTAAAAACTAAACCCGTGATGACTTCTCCCTGTTTGAGCCAAACTCGATGAACTGGCCATGCTTTGTCGAACCAAACGAGTATATCAGTCTTGTCCATCCTTAACAGGCCCACGACAATTAAAAACTGAGATTGAGTCTCTCCCAAACGCGTCCATAAATCGAATTCAAATCTGCCAGTTCCTGTAAGAAATTCCCGCCAAAACCAATGTTCAAATGAAGAGGATGGGTTGCCCCTTATCGGACAGTGGAGTCCCTTTAGCAACTTGGGCGGAAACAGTAATTTTTGGGGTGCATGTAGTAAAATTCATGGGTGCCTTCATAACTTCTCTTGGGGTGCTTTTAACGCATTTCAGAGGTGCCTTCAGTACTCTCTCCAGAGGGCGCAAACATCACTTTTCACGCCAATTTCGCCGCAAAAGTTTATTTCTCCAAAAACACCTACAAAGACACAAAAAGCCATAATAAATACAAAATCGAGCACTAAAAATATACACAATTGAGTTTATATCATACACAAAAATGTGTCTATCAGCAACTCACTCTATACTTCCCTATAGTATGAGAGTGGCAGCCATTATCCCTGACATTGATACAACATGTAAACTTTGTAATGATAGTCCAAAAACTGTTAGATAATTGTCGGTGTTTTGGAAGGTTCCGGAAATTCCGGAAAATACTAGAAATCCTTAGTGTAGAGAAACACAAGGTTTCCTAGTTTAGGTTGATTTCCATATTTAGATAGGTTACCTAAATAACAATAGGTTTCCTAGTTGGTTACGGTTTCCTTTTCCAAGGAGACTAATACTTGGGAATCAAGTTTGTGACTCCTATATAAGGAGGTCTAGACTATGTGTTTAGACAATGGAATTCTCAATGGAATTTTAGAGGTTTTCTAGAGAATTAGAGAATACACAGTGTAGTTCTCTAAGGTTTCTAGGGATTCCATCCCACCTCTTGGGGTGGAGTTTTAGGGAAAGAGAGGGACCATTCTCGGGTGTTGTAAGATACACCGTTGGTGTTGAAAGAGTACATCGTTATGGTTTTGGGGAGATGTGGAAGACATCTTTTAGTGAAGAGAAGATCGCCTTGTTCGTTGATGGTGAAGAAGATCATCGTTGGTGTTGAAGTGACATCGTTTAGAAGGAGATCATCTCGTTATGTGAGATAAGTATTATCTTGTTTGGTTAGACATTATTTGGGTTTATGAAGCGTTTTGTCCAAGAGAGTTATGTTAGGGTTTATGATCAACACAATGTTGGATCGTAGTTTGCTGATTGATTCGTCAATCGTTAAGTGTGCAATTCTCTATTTAGTGGTTCCATAATAATGAAGAAGTCGTAACCATTTTGGTGGATGTAGGCATATTGCTGAACCACGTTAATTCTTGTGTGCTTTACTTATTGCTTCTAATGTGTGTTTGCATCGTTTATCTTTCATTCTACGTCGATCCAAAGATATAGTTTCTTGTGGGTTAGTTCATGTTGGATTTTCCCAATAAGTGGTGCGGTTAGTTATAGCTATCTCCCACAACAAGTGGTGCGGTGAAGGTGGAGTGGATCGAAGTTAGAAGTGGGGATGTTCAGTTTTCTGCAGATAGCGGAATTTGTGGTTTCGAAGGATTTGATGTTTTCAAGTATTCAAGTACGAAGGATTTGAAGTTTTTAAATATTTGAAGATGCATAGGTTGATGTTATCAAGCATTCAGATTTGAAGGGTTTGATGTTATCAATTTTGGGTATGAAGCAAGTTAAAGTGTTTTGGAAGAATAGGATACTTTTATTTTTCATATTCATTTTTGGTGGCGCTCTACATTTGAAGAATTTGATATTATACTTCTTGGAGCGTATAACCCTATGCATTTCGCATGGCTCCAAGTAAGTATTTGTGTAACCATATTTTGGTTAGTTGATTGTGTTTTTTACTTCGTTTCGTATGAGGCTCTTGTGGACTATTTTGTAAGACCAAATTGTTTGCTTCGCAAATCACGTTTTGAGAAAGCAAGAGCGTTGTGGTTGAGATACAAGTTTCGGTTTGTATGTTGGTTGAAGTAAAGTCGACAATTTTTAGTGTGTCAAATTCTTATTATTGTTTCGGTACGAAGGGTACAAGTTTGATATCGATCGTCATCAGTTATATCATGTTGTTGTCAATCTTTTGACCTAAAAAGTCGAATGATGTTAAGAAGAAGTTTGACTCAAAGATTTTTGTGGATTCAATTTCATAAGGAAGTCTAGATTTGGTGAGATCTTTTTGAAGATTTCGTTTTGGGAGTTGACCGTTATTAAGGATCAACATGTTTCAGTTTCGAAGAGTTTAATTTCGTTTGGAGTACTTGTTGCATATTGGTTACAAGTAAGCTGAAGTGCGACGTGGTATGTTTTGGACTTCATATACGGGGATTTCAAGTGTGGTGGAAATATTGTTTATTATTATTTAATGAGAAACATTTTTTTAACACAAGCTATGGAATATGCATCTTAGGCATATGATTGAAGAAATGGTTATTTAGTTGTAGCTTCGAAGGGCGTGTACCTTTGGAGAGTGACGTGGCTACATGTTTGGGTATCATTATGTTTCGTATACATGATACGTTTAGTGACATCCATTTGGGTGTGTAGGGCATCTTTCTTACTGTTTCTAAGAGAGATACTAAGTAGATTGTGACCTTAATTTATTTCGATGATGTTTTGGCGGAGGATTTTCGCAGTGTACTAGGGATCATCGAAGTGGTTTGAAGTGCAAGACCGTTTCGAGAAACGGGTTGGTCTTTTAGTGTTGATACGTTCCAATATGGAGGTGAAGACCCGTCTGAGAGGAACAAGGTATCGTTTGGGAACTTTATAAGTTTAGGTACAATTCTACTGTTTGGTGTAGAAAGAAATTTTATCGCATACTACTTGGAGAAAGCACAGTGCATGTTGTTCAAGTTTCTTGGACAAGTTTGGGGCTGAAGTTTCGGTGTGCTATCTCGTGAACCTTTTATCATCTACTGTTATTTGGCGAAGCACTTCTAGAAAGTGATCAAGTTTTGGTTGCCAAATTTATTTCTTGTAAGAGGAAATAGTTTTGGTGTTAGTGTTGAAGAAGGTGTTCTTTTTTTAGTAATCCATAAATTATGTTTGTAATTCTTGATCAATTTGGAATTCTCGGTGAAGAGGGTTATGTTATAGCAGTGATGGTATTTTGAGAGGTTTTGGTTTTGGTGGAGCAGTGTGTTCCTTTGCTCATCTACTACAAATATTGAGATTTTGGTTTAAATAGTACAGAGGTGGTAGAAGATGACATCAGAGATTTCTTTTGAGAAGTCTATTCAGCAACAATTTAGTTTTATCATCCTTTGGTTCTCAGCTTAGCGTGAGAAGTTAGCACTATTGTCTTGGATAATTACTTAAGAACTTATTACAATTGCTTAAGAGTAAGAAGACAATGAGTGAGCACAAAATCGTTTTGGATATTTTCTTGGGAGCTGGTGGAGTTGACTAAGGTTATGAAGACGGTTGGGTGTGTTTGGGTCTTTACATTTTTTGAAGGATGATTGCCAAATCTTGTTTGGAACTGTTACGTACTGGTACACATTTTGGGGTAAAGTTGACTAAAGGATATGCACAAGACATAGTGTGATTGTTATGAAGTTTTTCCTCCGTGGTTAATCACACTTCTATCCGAGTCCTGATAGTTTTTTAGTGTGGCGGTTTGACTTAGTCGACGAAGTCGAAACTGCATTCTTGCCTGGAGATTTGGTGGAGGACATTAATTTGTCACAACCCGTTTGGTTTGAGGTTGCTGGTTTAGTTTGGAAGTTTGGTATGTCAGCTTTTGGAGCCTCTGTTTTGTTTGTTCACTAATGTAGTGATTTTGTGAATCTTGACATGTTTGGTAACTTATTGTCTCGTTATTCATTTTCGGGGATATGCTCATGGCAAAGAGCAAGTTCAGTTTTATTTCTTTAAGAAGCAATTGGGTTTGGAGTTTCGAGATGAAGGAGTTTTGTTCTGCTAAGAAGATACTTGTGCAGAAGTTTGGACGAGATTTGTTGACTTCGGTCATTTATGGGTTAAGTTGGTACTTGATCCAGTTTGCTCGTCGTTGAGATCCTTTTGAATGCTGAGGCGATTGTCATGGTTTGAAGGTCGGCTCAGATTAGTGGAATCTTTACCGAGGTGGAGATTTGTTGAAATATCGACAAGGTGGAGATTGTTAGATAATTGTCGGTGTTTTAGAAATCCTTAGTGTAGAGAAACACAAGGTTTCCTAGTTTAGGTTGATTTCCATATTTAGATAGGTTACCTAAATAACAATAGGTTTGCTAGTTGGTTACGGTTTCCTTTTCCAATGAGACCAATACTTGGGAATCAAGTTTGTGACTCCTATATAAGGAGGTCTAGACTATGTGTTTAGACAATGGAATTCTCAATGGAATTTTAGAGGTTTTCTAGAGAATTAGATAATACACAATGTAGTTCTCTAAGGTTTTTAGGGATTCCATCCCACCTCTTGGGGTGGAGTTTTAGGGAAAGAGAGGGACCATTCTCGGGTGTTACAAGATACACCGTTGGTGTTGAAAGAGTACATCGTTATGGTTTTGGGGAGATGTGGAAGACATCTTTTAGTGAAGAGAAGATCGCCTTGTTCGTTGATGGTGAAGAAGATCATCGTTGGTGTTGAAGTGACATCATTTAGAAGGAGATCATCTCGTTATGTGAGATAAGTATTATCTTGTTTGGTTAGACATTATTTGGGTTTATGGAGCTTTTTTTCCAAAAGAGTTATGCTAGGGTTTATGATCAACACAATGTTGGATCGTAGTTTGCTGATTGATTCGTCAATCGTTAAGTGTGCAATTATCTATTTAGTGGTTCCATAATAATGAAGAAGTCGTAACCGTTTTGGTGGATGTAGGCATATTGCCGAACCACGTTAAGTCTTGCGTGCTTTACTTATTGCTTCTAATGTGTGTTTGCATCGTTTATCTTTCATTCTACGTCGATCCAAAGTTTAGTTTCTTGTGGGTTAGTTCTTGTTGGATTTTCCCAATAAATGGTGCGGTTAGTTATAGATATCTCCCACAACAGAAACGTTAACTCATTTGTTCATGCATTGCAACTACGCCTCCCAGGTATGGATGCATTTTAATTTTGACATGAATTTCATTATAAACGGAACAATTAACTTCCATGATTGGTTAACTAATTGTTTTGAAAACCCAGAAAGGGGAGATTATGATATAGATTGGCATGTCTTATGTAGCATAATAATTTGGTTCGTATGGAAAGCAAGGTGTGATGTTGTTTTCCAAAAGAAAAAAAAACAGTGTTATGACTGCAAATAGTATAATACAGTTTATTAATAGCTATAACACCGTAAACACTTCAGGCCATAATATAATTAAAGATTTATATTACAATTCTCTAAAATGATGTTGTTCTCCAAATCATTAAATACCCTAATGAGGGAGGTAAAAGACATATGGTGCTAAATATTAACATTGCTATGACTATGATGGATTCTACAACTAAAGCTGGAATTGGACGAACGCTAACTGGTCATATAGGTACAGTTAGAGAAGCTAGAGGTCTCTTTGCCGACTGCACAACCATAGAAGAGCTAGAGAGGACCGGAGCTGAAGCAGCTTTCCAATGGGCAACATGTTGGAGTGGCCATAGAGTTTCTTTCAGGAGTGATTCAGAACCAACTCTGGTGTTGCTGGTAGGAATGTTTGCAGAAGTACGTAGACAAAGATATTTGATTAGCGAAGATTTTAGAAACTCCAAAAAATTTGATATAAACTTCTTAGCCCAGGAATTCCGTTTAGTTACGAGAGTAGATGTCATTTGGGCAGCAAAACTCTCAAGTTTTTGTAATAAGTATGCAATCAAACATAATTTAGTAGATCATAGCCTATGGGCTCTTTTAACTTATTTAAACATTCAGGAATGGAATGAATATGTAACGATTATTCGTAATTCCAGTAATGGAATTCATGGAAACTTTATATCAATGTACTGAGTTTTATCCTCTTTTTCAAATTCAAATTCAAATTCAAATTCAAATTCAAATTCAAAAAAAAAAGGTTAATCTAGAAATAGGGGCTTTATCAACCATTTTATAGTTGTATAAGGATCTTTCGCTTAATGACAGTGCTTATACTTGCAGCATGTTTATTTTTTCCTCTATATAAGTAGAGGGTTCTACATAGAGGTTTACCTCTACCTCTATATGAAAACCACTACATAGCATTTCCAAAATTTATGTTTGTTTTATCACTATTTAATAACTCTATAAATGTTAATCTATATTTTACATTTCTCATTTCACCCTTAAAAAAATTTAATATTCCATGAAGACCTATTCCATCAGATGAATACAGAGCAAAATAAAATTAAAATCCGTATAATTTAAATATGAAATTCAAATACATACCAAAAATTCTAACCGATCTGGAGACTCCATGAAGAGAATCATCACCATCCAGTAAAGGGGCATCGCAGATATTCGCAAGAGCCACTACAAAAAATCCTAGCAAAGGCCACTAAAATCTCGCAACTACCATAAAAAATTAGTTGCCAAATGCTTTCGGATCTAGTCAACGCCAACTAGTAGTTCCCATATGCTTTGGCAATAACTTAATGGCAACTCATAGTTTTGTTAGTTTCTGAACTCTTTAGAAACTAACACATGCCAACTATATGAAATGCTCTAGTAGCCTAATGCATCGGGAACTAAGCAAAGGCAACTGCTAATTTCCGTATACATCGGCAACAGGTTAATCGCAACTATGGTTTTGACTAGTTTCCAAACACTTCAGCAACAAATGTATGGCAACTACATAAAATGCACTAGTGGCCTCAGACATCTAAGCAACTTAAAACACCAACTAAGGATACATTAGTTGTTTAAACCGCTGTTTCAGCAATTAAGCTTCAACAATTAACCAGTTGACTAGTTGCTTAAATTTTCGGAAACTAAAGCCAGCAACTGCGATTGTCAAAGGTTTGAGAAACCAAATAACACCACCTATGTAAGAGTATCCTCTGAAAATTTCATTGAGTTTCCATCAATTGAATAAGAATTTGGATAAAAAAATTTAACACCTTGATATGCTACCAACACTGATCAGTCTTTCTAAAAACAAGAAAATGTTGATTTGAAGTAGAGGAATTTTGACTACTACTCATCATCCCTTTCGAGATTCCTTAACCGGACAGTAGAGAAGGAAATAAAGATTGCAGTCACTAAATATTAAGGTTTCGACTTAAATTTTTTTTTTAATTTTTAACAATAAAATGTGTTATTCTGATCGTTCCAGTGCTCGGGTTAAATTATGGTTCATGGAAATGGTAAAGGAAATGAGCGCCCTGAAAGACTCTTAAAGATACAAAGATTAAAAAAATGAATCATCATGTCTTCCCAAATGCCAAGTATGTATCCAATGTCAGAATAGTTTCTTTGCTCAACTTTCGCGGCGAGACAAAGTCCTAACAGGTGGTATATCTAATCGACATATCCTGGTGTAAACTCACCCCACATAATATGTCCATGCACTTCAAATAATATCAATATCTCTCTTATTGTTGTTTCTGCCCTTACAATAACACCAAATTTTCTACCCGGGTTATACATCTCAGCTCACTAAGTCTATGAACTTTTTGGACTCTTGCAATGGAGTCATCGTCGTCTCTTGGAAGTCCTATCCAACTCTTGTAAATATAATTAAAGTCTTGGAAATCCATCCTATTTATATATCAAGGCAACCTGCATCAACAAAACCCAGTAATCAGCAACCAAGGAAAGAGCTAACAATCTCAAGATTTGGGGCAGACAAACAAATGAGAATGTATAGGAGAAGCAAATCAATTAAAGGGAACGAAATTTTCATCTGATTATAGAATTCCCTTGATCGTAATGGATATGTATATAAATTTGCACAAGTTTATTTTAAGAAAAATTTATCCGACTTTTGAATTCATTCGATCTCATTATATACACTTATATAGACTTGTATAAGTCGATTACAAGGAAAGGTCAACCGACTACGATATAAGTTGATTCCAATAAAGATTCATCTAATCTTATTGGATATGTCAAAGGATTTCCTTAAGTCGATTCCAGAGCAAGTTCTTCAGATGGTGAAATACGTTCACTTTAACTAGATATCTATATTGATTTAGATAAGTCAATTTTAGAAGAAATTAAGAAGAATTGTGAATCATGTCTAGTCAAAGGTCGGTAATAATTCTCGAATTCATTTCTCATTTTTTAGATTCGTTTTTAATTGAAAGTCGATTGTAATTTCCATTTATATATTATTTAGATTTTTGTTGTGTCGAAGGTTAATAGCGATTTTCCTTATATAATTTCAGTATCCAGGTCTATTAGCATTGGATATCATAGCGTGTGTGTGTATATATACATATAGATTTACCTAAATTGATTGCAAGACGAAGGCTTGGTCTCTCCGAGCTGGTGGAGATATCGTACACCTCCTCGATACTTCGGACGAGCTTTATACTATCCCTCGTGGTGGTATGCTTGGTTCCCTTCTCGAGTTATCTCGCCATGTACGTCATCGCGCTGCTTCACCTTCGGGTTACAGTATAGATCGTCCGAGTCTTCTGGTAGGGTGTATATTCGCCCACGCCTCCTCTGATCCTTCATTAAATGCAGTCTTTCTTTTTAGACTTGACCGACTGAATCGATTAGACCACTCCTCACACGCGTCATTCATGTAACGTTCGTAGCAGGCGTCTCGATTCAGACGAAATCAACTATTTAAAGTATGATTCGATGTTTCCATCTTATCATCTTATCATGAAATCATCCCTTGAGATGTTGACACGTGGTCGTCGAGTAATTTACCCTCACAATCACGACTGCTTCAATAGTTGAAACCTGAGACTTTCTACTAGCATTCTGGAACCGCAACAAGAAGGAAATGACCAAAAGTTCTACTTGTAACATATTCTGAAAATTTGCTTCGGTTCGTGACCTCTCCTGTTACACCTCCCCTTGGTATATCTCTGATATGATCAATGAAATAAAGAAAAATGCGACTAATACCGCATTCTTCTATCCATCGCAACTACAGGGAAGGAAATCAGATGGTAAATGCCCTAGAAAATTATGCGACAGTTGGAAGTTAAACGGGAAACCTATCAACAAAAATCTTGGACAAAGCAATCCCAAGTATTATTAATTAAATTATTTCCATGACTTTATGGGTATAAGTAACACGTGTAATTGTAATTTAGTTCTAATTCTTTGACAAATGCCCCCTTAAAAAAATTGTATGTAAAATATAATAAGAGGGCATATTAACATGAAACAAATTAGATAATTTCTTATACAAGTCCCAAATTCATTTCTCAATTTTCGCATTTATGTTCAGTCAAAAGTCGACATTGACCCCAAATATATTCCCAAATTATACATCTATTTGTTTTTCTTTTTTTTAGTAATAGGAGTACATATTAACACAAACTACATGAGCCTTACATACCCGGGGAAGGCTCCCCGTATTATCACTGTACAAAACGTTACTCAAAAAATCAAGAGGTCAACTAAATTTTTGTTAATATTATATATATATATATATATATATCAATCAAAATTTCGTACGTTAAGAACGAATAAAAATCTAGTTTTCTCCACTGACTCGTTTTTTATTTTCTTAACAAAGGATCGTTTTTTTTATTTTCTTTTATCGGCAAAGATTAGTTCTCTTCCCTTAATTTTTTTCTTTTGAAGCATCGCCCCTTTATTGGTGCAAAATAATGGCACATCATAAAGAAAATCACCGTAAATGCGTAATGATGGTTTGACTCAAAAGTTGCATAAAGAAGCACTACCGATCTATAAAGCCGGAAGAACCGCTTGGATACTTTTGAACCCTTGCACGTTAAGACCAGCTGGAGTTAATGATCACCTATATTCGTTTCAACCATGTAACCATACGAAGAGTTAATGCACGTGTAAAATATACGCATGAACAAACAGGGCCCTAGATATGTTAAACGTCGATTTTTTTGACCCACTATTGAGTGTCTCGTTACTCCCTATATATCCCAAAAAAGTAGGAAAATCCTAACCCTAACCTTTTCACATTCTCTTCTCAGCCTTCCTTTCTTCCTTTTCACATTCTCTTCTCAGCCTTCCTTTCTCACCCTCTCTTCTCCGCCTCCCTTTCTTCTTCTTCTTCTTTTATTTTGGTCGGTCCCTTTCTTCCTTGATAGCAAGATCTCAACCTCCTTTGTCTCTCTATATCTATCTCAAAGTCAGCCATCACCACCAACATTACTGCCCATTCTCCATCAGTCTGAAGGTAGCTTATTAGACCCGTGAGAGAGAAGAAGAACTTATTTATTTTTGTTTTTCAAAGTTGTAAGCTTTTTTCAGTTTTCTCATATTATTGTATTTAAAGATCAGGATAAGATCATTACTGAAAAATGACGATAGAGAAATCAACGATAAGATCAGGAAGTGGAGGTACTTTTGAAAAATGTTTTTTTTCCAAGATTAGCTTTTGGCGATGATCTCCATTGCCTGAGGGTCTTAAGAGTCTCTTTTAAGGAGATGTCAATATCACGGTACTTCCTCTTCTTCCCTTATCATTTTTTGTTTTTTTACTTTTGTTTTAATTTAATAGGAAAACGATAGAAAAAAATTGATATCAAAATTACTAAATATAATTAGTTGGGTTCTGCAGTAGATTTTTTTTGCTTGACATAGATTTTTTTTTTGTTAGAAAGTTGAGATTTTGATTTTATGTTTTTAGTTAGTTCTGATCTTTGTATTTGTTTGCAACTAAATCCAGGATCCAAACTTATTACTTTTGGAGGGAGGAAGCATATCTGGAACGAGTACTTTATTAGGTCGCAGATTAGCTTGTCAAAATCAGATCTAAAATATAGATTCAATGACATCAGGCCGCAGCAGTATGAATCTCTTTGGTTGTTTTGAACTTGTCCAGCGGAATTTAAATTGCATCTGTTGTATCCGTAGGGTTGTAATGGGATGGTATTTCTTTTCTTACGTTCTTTTTTTTTTTGTGTGAAAAAACAGATTTTATTTTTTCTGTACAAAAATGACTATGTAAATTATGCTTAATATAACAAAGGGAAAAGACTGTAAATTGAATTTAGTAGTTACAAATGTATTATTTCTAAATCAATTATTTCAGGCATGCATTTATTTAATCCTAATTACTCCCTCCGTTCCAATTTACTTGCTTTTTTAGGGTTTCTTTTGTGTTCTAAATTAGATGATAGTTTTAGTATTTTTCCCCAATTTTCACTAATTTACCCTTGCTTTGGAATCACACCAGAGAATTAATACTCATCGTAATCAACACAAAAAATTACTTTAATTTTAAAATATATCCCATGGAGGATATATACTCAATCTTGGAATATTTGGTAGTACATCCCAAGTAAATTGTTATGGGATTGATAACTTTCCTAGAATCTAGAAACACAAAACTAGGCTATTTAACTCTTTAAGTTCAAATTAATATGGGTATTATTGGAAAGATTTTACTCTCTCTGATATTTCTTAATCTCCGTGAAAACTCTACAACGTCAAGTAAATCGGAGCGGAGGGAGTATTAATTTGGCATTAATGGTGGTTTATACCCCAACCACTTGCGCTGCAACCTAGAAATTTTCATTGGTATGAGCAATTGACCAATTAGTTATTAATGTGTGTAGTATTAATGGTGGTTTATAAATTCTGGCACTACAACCTACGAAAGTTGCATTGGTACATTTGACCACCGGAACATTTATTGATAACTATTGCTTCAAATTTTAAAGCAATCTCACGTTGTTGCTGATTAGTTGTTAAATGATTTGAACCATTTGGAACCATTTGGCAACCAACTTTAAATGTTAGTTATTGAACGAATCTACAAAAATTAAATTAGTGAAAAAACTGCATGTCAACTACAACTTGGTTTCTTTAATTTATTGTAATTATGAAATAACGATATTTGGATACTACCCGATTGGTTGCTATATAAATTCACAACAAGATGCATATTTAGTTGCCATATTGTTTGGCAAGTACCTAACAACTACAAAAATGTAGTTGTTTGAATGTTTGGCAAGTAACTAACAACTACGAAAACTAGTAGGCTTAATTTATTGCACTTAACAAATAACGTATTTGGCTACTAAAATTTAAGTTGCCAAAAATACGCATGGCAACTAGTCAGTTTTAGTAGTTGCCTTTGCATTTGGAAACAACCCATACGGCAACTAAAGCATGGCAACTACTATTAGTTGCCTTTCTGTTTGGCAACTAAAAACTCATCTTAGGCAACTAAACTATTTTGGTTGCCAATGCTCAGGTTTTTTGTAGTGAGCTTTGCATGTTCTAGTGAGATGATCATCCCCAATCCCTTGCATGGAGTCAGAGAAGATGCTAGACAATTGTGCCATTGAAGATTCAGATGGAAAATCTTCCCCTGCGAAAGAACTATCAATATCATTATTAGCATCATCATCGGAGCTTTCGCCAGACTGAAGATTTGAAGGAGAAGGAGAATGAACTTTTCGTTTCTTTGAAGGTGGGGCAGCAGATTTCTCCTTGCGAAGAGAACCTTTACCTTTGCCTTTGGTCTTCGCAACCTTAGATCCTTCTTCTTCAACAACTATAACACCAATCTTCGCACACAAATGAAGATAAGAAACAGAGGCAACAATATTGTTAAAAGTAAAAAAAAAAAAAAAAAAAAGGTGTTTCTTACTTCATCCGTGATGGAGCGTAGAGCAGATAAAGTGCTAGCTTTCCCAGTCCTGTTGTAGCTTGTTCTCAACTTTTTAATCTAAAATTTTCGCAAGAATTAGAGAACAAGAAAGTAACAATAAATGAAAGATTATGAAGTGAGTAAGATTTGAAGACATACCTCTTTCTCTTTCTCGGGCCAATTAAATACCCAAGGTTGATAAGTAACGAGATTCGCAGGAAGCACATTTGAGCCTGAAATATAAGGCCCCTTCAAAACCAGTGGAAAGACACACCATCCGTCATCTTTAGAGTGACGAGGAGTATTATTCTTGCCGAATGCTACCAATATCTTGCATAAGTATTTTATCATCAAGCAATGTTATCTTTTCTCTTCAAACGGACACCCCAGCGAGTACTATCTTTCTTCATGGGTATTAATTCATAATTTTCAAAGAAGCCCTCTACTGTATATTTTTCGGCGAGTATTTGCAACTCCTTAAAATTTGGATCCCTGTTTCTAGCGCCATTATGTAGTTGCAGGAAATCCCACAATACATCCCTCACAAGAATTCATAATAATCAACACATCTTTAAGATCAACAATCACACTTTTTATTAATTGAGTTTAGGAATTTTACAAGGAGGAAATGAAATCAAGAATACAACTACAGTTCTAGACTTTCTCTCTCCTCAAAACTTTCTTTCCACTCTCAAAAGATCTCTCTTTACCTTAAGCCTGTTCGGCTCTTTATATAAGATATTAAATAATGGGTAACAGCTAAGCTGTCCTTTATTTTCGGATTTGGTTTGCGATATTCTCGCAAGTATACAAATGTTAAATTTCGCAACATTCCTAAATCTCGCTAGGTCTACACATTTTTCTCGTGTTTAAGCTGTCGTCATCTGTCACGTCATTTCTGTAACCAATCTACGATGTCCTCGCAATGTGTTGTGTAAAGGTTTCGCAATGGTATTGATGTTGCGATATTCTGATCCTACACAACCCATAGACGCGTGAAGAGATTCCGTGAGAGATTTTTCCGTAACTTTGGAGGAAAGAAAGCAGAGGAAATAAATGGAGGATTTACTCGGGAATTTTGGAGCGACGGTGGATATATATAGTTGGTTGAGGTCACAGAAAGAGGAGTCGAGAGTTGGGGGGGAAGTTACAGAGGAACGGGAGAGCCAACAGAGGTCTCTGCTCGGAGAAAGAAAGTTGCAGAGTCGTTTCTGCACTTTCAGGGAAGAGGAGAAAGAAGAAGAAGAACTGACGTCCTAAGTCAGTCGCAGAGAGGTGTAGTTTAGTTACTGCAACAAAGAATTATCGTTTAGGAGGCAGTCTTATATTCTCTGTAGTCTTTGTAATGATCGATCAGTAACGCTTATAAACGTTGCGGTTGATCATTTTATTTTTTTCTTGTATTTTCACTCTCTTCAAACACTTTGGAGCCATGAATAAATATTTTGAGCATGTTTTCACCATGAAGATCTAAACTCCAACACTGGGACGACGGAGGAAGCCATGTTTCACAATTGCTTGGTAATTATAATTGATTCTTTATGACTTTTGCACTTGTTTTAATTGATCTATGATTTTCATTGATTATTTGTGATTTTGTCTGATAGCGTATGCTTAGTCTAAGAACTCTTGATGCGCTATGCTTATGATTTACATCTAATGCTTTATAAAATCTAATTTTGGCAAAGAAACAGAGTCTATGAAAGAGCTATAATTGTTATGAGTCATTATATGAACCATTTGATTGTAATTAATGGTGGAATCCTGAATCTCAGTACCTCTCGATAAAGTGACATCTTTCGTATGTATTTTTTATTATTAAGTCTGAAATCAAATCTTTACAAGTCTTTGAATGAACTTTATTTACCACTAAAAAAACTACATCAGCTGCCTTCCAAATGAAATTCTTAACAGCTGGAGTAGTTTCCATCCTCCATATTTGATTCCATTTAGTATCAACATCTCTATTAGAGTTTAAATGATTGTAAAGAGATTTCAAAGAAAACATACCTTTGTTGTTTAAGGTCCATCTTGGTGTGTCTGTATTATCTTCTATTGGTATTCTAACTTTCTTTATTTTTTCTATTGTTTGATTATCAAAAAAGTGACCAGTTTATCAAGATCCCAGGTTTTATGGTCAGTTATCATATCACTAACGTTTTGAAGTTCCCCTGAGCTTGTGTTAGGTTTCAGGAGAGGTATTTCAGTGTCCGGGATCCAAAAATCATCCCATATGTCAATGTTTCTGCCATTTCCTGATTCCCAATAACAACATTTCTTAATTTGATCAATACCCGATAACATCCCTTTCCATATCCAACTATCATTCCTATTTGGTTTGCTATCTATATGAAGTATGTCACACATACAATAGTATTTGGCTTTCATAATAGTAGCACACAGGGATTTAGGATTCTGAGTTAGGTTCCATCCCATTCTGGCTATCATTGCTAGATTAAACTTCTTTACATTTTTTTATCCCTAAACCTCCTTCTTCAAGACTTTTACATATAGAAGTCCTATTTTTTAGACACACTCCTTTTTTCCCATTTTCATTCAAACCTTTTTCATTCTTTCCCCACCAATAATCCCTTTGAAGTCTTGTTATCTTGTCACAAATATTGACTGGAATTTTAAAACAATTCATTTGGTAAACATAAACAGAAGAAGTTACATTTTTTATCATAACAGTTTTACCAGAATTATTTAAATGAATGCCATTCCAACCTATCATCCTTCTTCTCAACTTATCAACTAGAGGTTCAAAACACTCTACCTTAGATCGATTTGTGAAGAGGGGAGCACCTAAGTATTTATCAGTTAAGGGAATAGCTGTGACACCTAGAATCTCTTTAACCCTTCTTCGAATACTAGTTTCAGTTTTTGGACTAAAGAAAACTCCTGATTTGGTTAAGTTAACTAATTGCCCCTAAGCAGTTCCAAAATTTGTAAACAATTTGACTAGATTGTGACAAGTTTTTTCGTTAATTTTACAGAAAACTAAACAATCGTCAGCAAAAAGTAATTGACTTAAAGAAGGAGCCTGGTGAACTAGTTTGATACCTTTGATCATACCCAAGTTTTCAACATGTAAGATGGTTCGAGAAAGCGCTTCCATACAAAACAAAAAGAGATAGGGGGAGATTGGATCTCCCTGCCTCGAACCCCTTGTAGGTTTAAAGAACTTTGTGGGAGATCCATTAAGAAAAACATATAAAGTTGTCGTCGAAATACATTGGTGTACTAAAATACACCATTTGTTATTGAATCCCATTTTAGTCATAACTTGTATTAAGAACTCCCATTCGACTCTGTCGAATGCTTTAGACATGTCGATTTTAAGGCCCATAAAACCCTTCTTAGATTTTGAATTTTTCATCTTATGAATAATTTCATGAGCTAAAGTGATATTCTCAGAAATATGCCTTCCAGGAATGAAGGCAGATTGATAGGGTGAAATTATTTTTCCAAGAAGAACTTTCATTATTCCTTCCATAAGTTTAGAGATAACTTTGTAACAAGTGTTGGTCAGAGCAATTGGTCTGAACTCCACAGGAGTAACAAGATTTAAAGTCTTGGGAATTAAAGAGATGAAAGAGGTATTCATCTCTTTAGATAAATGACCAGTGTCAAAGAAAGTTTGGACCATGTTTACTAAGTCAGTTCTGATGGTTTCCCAATTTTGTTGAAAGAAGTTAGGAAGGAAACCATCCGGTCTCAGACTTTTATCAGGTTCCATAGAGAACAAAATCTTCTTAATTTCACATTCTAAAGGTAAGGAACAAAGCATTTCATTATCAGCATGATTAACACTAGTAGGAATAAGATTTATCAAGTTCGGGTCAATATCAGGCTTAACAGTAGTAGCAATTTTATGGAAATGATTAGTTATACAATCTGCAATTTCCTCTTTGGTATTTAGCCTTTCATTGTCGTCATTTTTTATTGTCTCTATTCTATTTCTTCTAAACCTCTGTTTAGCTTTGCTATGAAAAAACCTTGTGTTCCTATCTCCTAAGGCAATGTTCTGGTCCCTACTTTTATCTTTCCAAAATTTTTCTTTGATGGCGTACCACTTAGCAAGTTCATTTCTTAGGTTAGCTAATTCAGTTATCTTGTCAGGGTAATTGACCAAAGAATTGGTCTTTTCCATTTTTTTCTTTATATTTTCTATGTTGCTATTTATATTGCCAAAACTAGTTCTATTCCATAATTTCAGAATGTGTTTTACTGTGCCGAGTTTCTTGTTTACTTTATAGGCTGGAGACCCTTTGACGTTTGTATTCCAACTGTCTTGAATTAAGGATTTAAAATCCTCATGTTTCATCCACTCACCAAAGAATTTAAAAGGAGTAGGACCATCATTCCAATGGTTATACAAAGTTAGTTTTATAGGCACATGATCAGAAGCAAGGGTCCCTAGATGTTTAATACTAGAGTTAGGATATTTCTTATTCCATTTATTTATCATTCACCAATGCCCTGTCTAACCTTTGTTCAATATTCTGGTCATTTTGCCTATGATTATTCCAGGTGTAAGTATAGCCAGTAAATCCTAGGTCCATAAGGTTGCACTTGTTTATTAACTTATTAAAAGTGTTAGCCTCATTTTTATTAAAAGGATATCGACTTTTCTTTTCTTCCTCATGAAGGACAACATTCAAATCCCCTACGATTACCCAAGGTTTATTTATCTTAGCAGCCATTTGTTTTCTTATTTTCCAAGATTTCAGTTTCTGATTTCTATAAGGACTCCCATAGAAACAAGTTAAAATCCAACTACTGTCATTTATATAATTCGTAATAGTAGCATTTATATTGTTAAAATCATGGTCTTCTATTTTTATGTTAACATTATTTTTCCAAATAAGACAAAGGCCTCCGGCACTACCTCTAGGAGGGACTAAGAAGAAATTATGGACATTAACAGTTCTCATGATATTTTCCATCTCCTTGTTTTGCTGTTTGGTTTCAGATAAGAATAGAATATCTGGGTTTTCCTTCTTCAGGGTATCTAAAAGGTTGTTTCTAGTATCTAATTTTCCTAGACCTTGACAGTTCCAAGCAATCATACTAATAAACTGCCAAAAGTATGAGATTTCAGGGTAGCTAAACTCTACAAGCACAATACAATCGACTATGTCATGAGTACTACTTAAACAATTTTCAAATTTTCTAACATACAATTGATAATGTAAAACACCATTTAAGCAATTCAGAATGAAAATATGGTAGTAAATATTATAATATCCTATTCTATCAACAACAGCAGCATCATTGAAAACAACATATATAATTGTTTCATATATCAGTTTAGTCACATCATTCATACAACAAGCATTATCAATAAGGCAACAATTAGAATAATTCTCACCTACACAGGTAGTGCAAACAAGAAAAGTTGATATGCAATTAACATATTCATATTATCATTGTAAGCATCATTCGGCCAATCATATTTAACCAAATTAAGAAACAACAACAAAAGAAAATGAGTTACAAGATTTAGGGGTACCTCCTTTGTGTCCGAAGCAAAAGTCTTGATTGAAGTAAGAACCAAAGTACCAGTAAAATAAAAATTTGTGATATTGCAGTTGATTGATATAGTAAATGAACCATCCATATCCAATATTACCTTACGTCCAATTAATCCCAGTGGCTTCAATTTCTTCCAACAGATATATAAGAAACTAGGGCTCCTGTAACTTTTACTTTCCAAATCTTTCCTCTTTATCTCTTAGTTTGAAACCCGATTAACCCCAAACATATGGATGCTGCCAAATTTAAGAGAGGTTTGATTTGGGAAATGGTAATCTTGTATGGTAGGATTTCGATTTGGGTATTGATTTTCACGAATGATAGGAGTTTTTTCCTTAAATTTGATAAGGGTCGGCGGATAAAGAAAATGATGATATAGATCTAAT
Source organism: Papaver armeniacum (assembly GCA_023531295.1). Lineage (NCBI taxonomy): Eukaryota > Viridiplantae > Streptophyta > Magnoliopsida > Ranunculales > Papaveraceae > Papaver > Papaver armeniacum. Next base: position 46,475 of record JAJJWW010014809.1, read on the forward strand.
CTTTTGTTGCGAAAAATAAAATAGCTTTTGTGTTTTTTCACCAACACGTGTCCCAACCTTCTTGTCCACACGATGAAGTTGTTGCTAAGAGGAGCCATTAAATTACCGGTGGTCACTCTTCTTTAAGAAAATTTGAAAGACCACCTGGGGGCACAACAATAAATTTAAGTTAAAAATTTGGGGATCTTAAGATCGAAGACAAAGGAAAGGATAAGAAAAAAAATCAAAGATTAGGTATGGATTCAAAAAAATTAGATTCAAACAAAGACCCTGCAAGCATGGATTAATTAGAGCCAAAAAAAGATTTTTAGAGAGATAATCAAATTAATTAAAGAAACCACTATAAAGAGTAATAGAGGAAGGAGGACAAATTGAAAGTAATAGCTGATGATGAATCGGATAGAGGAGGTGAAACGCAAGTGCCTGAAGATGCTTCTTTAAACTTGAGTCTTAGTGACGATAGAAGCTTGATAGATGTGGCTGGTATAACAAGAAACGATGGAGTCTTAGTGTCTTAGAATCTTTGAGTCTCGGGGTCTTAGTAACAATGGTGTCTTAGTGGCTTAGTATGACCGGTCTGCATAGTGGCGCACAATGATGTTGCGTTACGGAATATGTAACCTGGAAGATGGAGCTGCACAATCCGACGATGTAGCGCCAACATGGCTGAGACAAGAAAGGTTACTTGGCACATGCAACATTATGCGATAGTGTTGCATATCCTTATTCAGAGTTAGACCAGCTCAAGGAAGGAATAAAGGATGAGATGCAAAATCATGGAATGACTTTGGCATGGTCCTAAGCTTTGTCCAAGGCTTGGACTGTGCATATGCATCAATGGTGAGGCCAAACACGCCATTGGTGATAGTTGCTCGCCAAAGGAGATGCAAGTGATGCATATGAAGCATGAAGATTGAACTAAGCAAGTCAAGACTCAGTTGGCATAATATTTGGATGTTGGCATCCAAATGAGCTAAGTGCACAATGCAAGCTATAATAGTGCAATGCAAGCTATAATAGTGCAACACAAGCCATAATAGCGCAATGCAAGTCATAATAGTGCAATGCAAGCTATAATAGCACAACGCAAGCCATAATATCAGTATTTGGCAGAAGTGCAAGCTGAGTTGCATGTTGCGGGACTTGAGTGCAAGTGCCAGATGCGAAGAGTGTGTGCATCACACGCATGACAAAGTAGAAGAGCAAGTTAGAGACGGTTATAAAGTGCTTTATAACAGAGTTTGGCATATCCTAACCGTTGAAGACATGTGTGGAGCCATTGTGCTAGACAGCACCAAAGCTAGCAGTTAAAAAGTGGAATTGGCGGTTAGGGAACTGCCCATGGACAGATGGTTGTTCATGGGGCGTGCAACAGAGTTGCATACGGATTGGCCCTGGTTCTTGTCATTATAAATAGCCAGAGATCCTTGTAAACGAGTTGTTCAATAGTTCGAGTGTTGAGGAACCACATTTTCAATAGAGAGTGATTGCTGCGTTAGGCTTAGAGAATAAGCTTGTAAAGTCCATTGGTTAGACGTTTTTGTATCTTCCCCTTAAGCTAATAAAAGTGAGTTTGTTGGCTTATGCGTTTGGCTTTGGTTTACTGTTGATTTGATTATACTCCCCCTAATTCTGTGAAGCATAAACATGGCAGGAACCTCTTTGTAGTATGGGCTACATTGTTTGGTAGAGAAGATCTGAGTAAGACTTCCGTTGCATACTCTTGGTAGAGTTGGCTGATTGCATTGGTGCAATCTTATAAGGCTGAAATACAAGTGGGTGATAAGAGATCACTGAACCATTGTATTGCCGGGTTATATCTTCGCAGAAATTTTTTTTGGAGCATTTGAAGGCGTGACACTTAGTATCATGAAGGATTCAAAAAGAGAATGGTAAGAAAGGGTTCAAATCAAGAAGGATTTAATTTCCGGTCTAGATTCACCTTTAGACTTATTGGTTTCTCTGTCATTTCAGGTTGCATTAAAATCTCCAAATGGTGATGGAGCCATGAAATTTCGTTGGTTGGGTGGGGCACTATGAAAAAAATTTATTACACAAAATTCTGGTTTGGTGGGGCACTATAGAAATTTTGTTTTACGCCTTAATTAAGAAACCTATTACGGGGCTCCAAGAAAAGAGTTTTGAGGGTTCTTAAGGATTCAAATATCCTACAATTAAAATAAGGGGACATAATTAGGGGTGGGACTTGGGTTGGTTGGTCGGGTTGGAAGGCTTGGCCGAGGCAGACCCGAGGTAGAAATTCTTTGCCCAGATTGCCCATGGAACCCGTGGAACCCGTGGAGGTGCTGCCCAAGTCCCGCCCAAGTTATATTCCTCGGGTTCCCCGGGTTCCTCGGGTTGACCCATGCTAATACTTTACAATATAAAAATTGTGGACATAGAATGGGATTATTTAGTAGACTCATATATATATATATATATACACACACACTTATGAACCCTAATGACCTTAATTTAAGTCTTAAATTTATTTTTTATTAATGTGATAATAACAAATTTTAGTAATTATAAGATTTGATTATTGTATTTAGCTTAAATTTCCAAATAACTTATGATTATTGACAATAATATAAAATTAATAATGAGATAGATATGATTTATATTTTATTATTAGGTTTGAAGATAATGGCTAAAATTGCTTTTAATAGATAATACTACCAATTATAAAAATAGTTTATATAATTATATTATAGTTCCTCGGGTTGGGTGGGTTGCTCGGGTTAGAAATATTTGTGCCCATGCTTGCCCAAGTTTAACTCTGGTTTATTAAAATTGTACCCGAGCTTGCCCAAACTTTTAAAATACATTGCCCATGCCCGCCCAACGTTCGGGTTGGGCATGGGTTGGATGGGTTGACCCGACCCAAGTCCCACCCCTAGACATAATTCATAAGAAAAATACTAAAATACCCGTAACCTATTAAATATTGAAACCTAAAACTAATTTGTTTTCATTCCTTTCCTTTTAACTCTTCCATTTTCTTCTTCCCCATCACCTCCTTCGCCTATTTCTTCGATTAATCATCAATTTTTCAAAATAATTCATTATCGGTTAACACCACTTAATCCACCCGCAATGACTTTAATAAGGTAAAAATAAAAAAAAGCCATCTTATTTCATTAGTTTTTATGCATGGATAGGTCGGAATCGATCGAATTAGGTTTTTGAAAAAACAGTTTCAGAACTGTCTACGGTTGGGGTTTCCCAACCGTAAGTCATCTACGGTGTAGAGTTAAGAACTCCAAACCATATATTCTGGGTTCAAAAATCATGCGGTTTGAAAAAATCATATTTCCATACCGTAACTTGTACGTACTGTTGGGAAGTGAATTTTCCCAACTGTAGGTTAGCTTATAGTTCAAATTTGGGGGTTTTCAAAAGCAAAAATAAATGATGGGTTTTCTTAGTTTTTTCTTTTTGTGATCGTCTTCTTCATCGCGATGGAGAATAAGAAGAGAGAAAGAAGAATAATAGGATATTTTTATGATCCTCATCTTCATCATGATTTATGAATGAAAAGAGAATGAGAAGATAATAAATTTAGTTTTTTGTATATGATCATCATCTTCATCATGATGAAATTATAATCATCATCTTCATCATGATTTATGAATAAAAAGAGAAAAAGAAGGAACGCGTAATTGGGGGATATGAAAACTAATTGGGGGATATAACTAAATGACAAAATAGGGATCCAAATATCCTAGCTGGGTTACCCCTTATATAATTAAATTATTAATTCCTAATCTAACCCTCCCTAATCATAATTAGTAATTAATCCTGATTAGTAAAATATTAATGATTTGGGGGATATAATTTGTGTATTTATGTTTATTTGAATTTGTGTGGGTTGGTTGAGAGTAGAATGAGGGAAAAAAATTTTGAGTAGAATTTTTTTTTTTTTTTTGAAAATGGAAGATGATTGTGATGAGAGACTTGCAGCTTCTGAATCTTTAACTCAATTACAACAACAATCATATCTTCAATCTTCGATTAATGATAACAACTCACAATTGAGTGGAATTTTTTTTTTGAAAATGGAAGATGATTGTGATGAGAGAATTACCGCTAATAAGAGGTTGAAAAATTGATTTTTCTTCTTTGAATCCACCATTGTTGCAGCTGAAAAAGCTTGGTGCCGGCATGGTATTCAACCAAAAACCCATGCGAGCAATTGTTGGAAATGTTCATAAATTGTTTGCCACTATCCGGGGGTTGGGGGGCGTAGATTTTTTTTCTGGTTTTGATCTTCAGAAGTTGATTTTTTTTTTCCTGGTTTTGAACATGTACCGGCATGGTAATCTAGTTTTCGAGCATGCCGGTACATGTTCCGGCATAGTATTTTGCTTAAATGTCTATGCCGGAACAGGATGAAAAGTATCCAGAATGTTGATTTTTTTTTCACTTGACTACCGGCATTGATAGGAAATTCTCGAGCATGCCGGTATCATGTTCCGCATATAGTCTTCATCAATTAGGCATGGTCTTCATCACTTCCTTTTTGAATTTTTTGGTATTAATCAGTCCCACTTTGCCGGCATGGTCAGTTGATATGAAGACCATGCCGGAAAACAATACCGGCATGGTCTTCATATCAACTGACCATGCCGGAAAGTGGACCCGATTAATACCAGAAAAAATTCAAAAAGGAAGTGATGAAGACTATATGCCGGAACATGGTACCGGCATGGTCTTCATCAATTCCGGCATGGTCATCATCACTTTCAGCATGATCTTCATCACTTCCGAATAAAAAAAAATTTGGTTTCCAAAGTAAAGAGAATAGAATTTGATATAGAGTGGGGAGAGTTTAGAATTTGAAAGGGAATGGGAAATATTTGGGTTTCAAAGCTCCACCCCTAAATAAGATTAATAAGAAGTGGAGATGGAAATGGGGGATATGATTTTGTTTTTTGATTTTAAGTTTTTGATTTTTATTTTGTGGGAAGGGTATTTTAGTATTTTCATAACCAATGGTCACCCCTTAGCCGAAATCATGGGTTGGGGGAAGTAATTCATATCCCCCAATTAGTTTTCATATCCCCCAATTACGCGGTAATAAATTTAAATTTATAATTCATGGATGGTAATTTAGCCACTACAAAAAATAGTTGGATATGAGATTTTGTTCATTACTATTTCATAACCCGATTTTGTCATCTTGTAAGCCTCAAAACCCAATGTTTAGAGCCCCTATATAATAGGTTTCTAACAATTTTATTAGAAAACATTTCTTCTTTTAACAGTATTTGAATCTTTATCTTCTTAACAATTTTTCATTTTGATTCAAGTTTAAGTTACGCTTGATTATTTAATTTCTATCATTTTGATGAGGCACTTGATTATGATTGGTTAGTATGATAGTAAAATTGTCTCGGCTAGCTATTTTAATCGCTTCAACTAACTATTTTGTATTATTAATGCATCAATTGAAGAACCAGAAAAATTAACTAAATCTTCGACCATAGTAGGTAATAAATCGTACAAAATCTTTATTAGAAAGCCAAACTTTCCATGTTAAGAATTAATTAAATTGGATGTATATTTTAATTTTATTAGTGTTAAATAAAATAATAATTCATTGGCGGAAAAAATATTAATCTTACAAGTACACAGATTCATATTCGCTATCTTTAGTTTACAATTAAAAAAAAAAACACAAAAAATTTTCAATTTTTTTATTTAACCTTTATTGACCCTGGTATTTTTAGGGGCGACCCCAAAAGAATTAGCGGCGACACTAAAAGACAAAAAAGGTCACCCAAACGTAAATCTAAGCTACCCCTTATCTTCGATTTTTCGAAATGGCCAATATGCCCTTATATAATCGGGAGCCTACACCATAATCGGTAGGTTAAATTGAAACTCTACCTACCGATTATTGTGTAGATACTTCGGCTAATAATCCCTTTTATAATCGGTAGCTTATCCAACTTGTAAGACTTCCGATTATAAGGAGCCCCATATTCAACCTTGGCCAAATTCCATAGGTTTTGAGGGGTGTAGAGCCAACCATAACCGCTTGGCTTGATTTGTGGATGTAGCCATAATCGGAAGCCTAATAGGTTACATACACTACCGATTATAAGTTGCCCCAAAATGAGTTTTTTCTATAATCCTTCATGCAATGAATTTTGAAATCTACCATAATCGGTAGGGTATATAATTATATAACCCACCGATTATAACGAGCCCCAGATCCAACCTTTGCCATATTTCATAGGTTTTGAGTGTACACAGCCAGCCATAACCACTTGGTTCATGTTTTGGATGCAGCGTTAATCGGGAGTTAAATATATTACCAAAACATCCGATTATGGGTTGCCCCAAAATGAGTTTTTTCTAAAATCCTTCATGTAAGGGAATTTGAAATATACCATAATCGGTAGAGTTAACAACTTAACAACATACCGATTATAAGGAGCCCCAGATCGAACCCTTGCCAAATTCCATAGGTTTGGAGTGTACAGAGCCAGGCATAACCATGTGGTTCGTGATTTGGATGTAGCCATAATCGTAAGCCAAATAGGTTCCACAACCTACCGATTATACAATTGCCCCAAATTTAGTTTTTTCTAAAATCCTTCATGTGATGAATTTTAAAATCTACCATAATCGGTAGAGTTTATTACTTCTTACCGTCCGATTATACGAAGCCCCAAATCCAACCTGTGCCAAAATCCATAGGTTTAGAGGGTACAGAGCTAGGCATAACCATGTGGTTCGTGATTTGGATGTAGCCATAATCGGACGTCAAATTGGTTCTAAAAACTACCGATTATAGGTTGCCCCAAAATGAGTTTTTTCTAAAATCCTTTTTTTTAAAATTTTTTTTTGAAAGCTACCATAATCGATAGATATTCTAACTTAAATACCTACCGATTATTGGTTTCCCAAGATTCAACCTACGTCAAATTAGCCGTTGCAGTTTAAACCAAATTTAAGAAATAGCCGTTGGAGTTTTTGGGAAAAAGAAAAAGAGCCGTTGGACCCTAAACCTATATAAAGAAACTCATATCTATCAACCCAATTGCACCAAACTCTTTCCTCTCTTCAGTTCTAACTTTGAAAACAAAAACATGGATATTGCTTTTGCCGAAGAAGAAGATTGTACTATTTATAGAGCGTACGTTGTGGTAACTGCTCATGATCGTGTTCACAAGCTCCACAAATCGGAATCCCAAGAGCAGCTATGGAACCGTATTTTAATGGTATTTGAGGCGTTAGATGGTAATCGAATAAGGAGATCATCCAATGACATTAAGATGAGAATGAAGACGCTCGATAAGGAGATTGACAAACTTGAAGATGAGGAACGATTTGTTAGGAACACTTTTCCTTGGTGGACGTATGAAAAACGAGTAAGTATCTTTGTAACTCCGGCTCACATTAACATAAGTGAGTACTAACTTGTTACTCATTCGTAATTTCAGAGAAATCTTGCGGATCGCCGGTATGTGGACCTCTACGGGAAACGATTTGAACATGAAGGATGCTACAAAATCAAGAGGGACAATTTCTATGGTCACTGGAAGTTATGATCTATTTTAATACTTTTAAGTGATTGTAAGAGTGGTTTTAAAGTGATTGTAACGTTAAGGTCTTTATGTAATGGCTACAATCGGAATATTATTAATATAACAGCCTACCGATTATTTATACACGATAGTTTATTTGGTTAAACATGCAACCGATTATCACAATCGGACACTTTATGAGTTAATTTAATTTCCGAATGTTACGTTGTTTGGATACAGAAAACAAAGTTTTCTTCACGTAGTCATAATCGAAGGAAACATATAAAATAAACCTACCGAATACTATAATCGGAAGTTTAAGAAGTTCACCTCGTTACCGAATATGGTGTTGTTTGGTTACAGATCACAAAGGACTTTAGAGTGTCATAATCGGAGGCTAAGGAATCATGTTAGTTCCCGATTATGGTGTTGTTTGGATACAGAAAATAAAATTTTCTTCACATAGAATAATCGTAGGAATAATATAAACTAACACTACCGATGATAATAATCGGAAGTTTAATAAGTTACAATAGTTCTCGAATATGGTGTGGTTTGGTTACAGAACAAAAATTATTTATTCACAAAGCATAATCGGTAGGCAACGAAATTCATAATCTTCTGAATCTGATGTTTTTTTGCAAAATCCCCATATTCGGTAGGTACATAATATAAATAGCTCCCGATTCTGACAATAAAATTGCAAATATCCCCAGAATCGGGAGCTATGTATATAAAGTAACCTTCCGACTGTTTGTATAAAATTCAACAGTTTCATATCTCTGCATGTGATTCCCTTGCGAGTCATCGTTAAATGCATAAAGATAGCAATAAAACCATTCATAATTCATAAAACGAACCATTCACAAACCATAAACATAACGTACCAACTTATAATCCGACACAAACGACATAATCCAACATAATCCGACATAAACAAAATTAAATCCGACATAAACAAAGTTATCCATAAAGTTAACAAAACACCGAGAGCTTAGTTTTTCCTATTTGCTTTGACTTTGCGAGCTTTACTACCTCTACGACTTGGACCAACATCATCATTGGTTTCATCAACTTGAGTGCTCGATGACGCCCGAGTTCTTTTTTTCACCTTGGTTGTAGTTTTCTTTTGCAATTTTCCCCGAACTGAGATGCATACTCCTCATTGTCAACGTTATCAATCAACTCTTGGTGATTTTTTATCTTCTCAATTGACACAGGCTCTCCGGACTTTATGCAATCAGTGCACCATTTGGACAAACGCTTGAACCTGCTCATCTGTTTTAAAACATAGCATACCATCAAACGGTTATTACTCTATTTTGACCCATAATATTAAACTAAATTAATAAAACAATACGTACCAATCTACCAAAACCCGCAGGTTTCTCTTTGAGGATACTCTTGTACGAATCGGCCTTTGCTTTAAGATCACGGATTACACGAAGATGAGAAACATTCCGGTACCAATCCATATAGTTGGGAGCATTTTCAAAACCTTGGTTGGCTGCCCTTCCTTGGTTGATCAAGTAATGCGCCCTTCTATCCCAATGAAATTTATAGGATGGTGTACCCTTGTAAACCACCGTGATAGAATCTTTATCAGACTTGCAATGCTCCAGCTCCAAAGTGAAATTGTCATAGATTTGGTCCTTTGGTATACCTTGTACAAAATCGTGTTGTCGCATCACCCTTGAGGCATTGTACATCACATATCCTGTGGGGTGCCACAACGGTCCAAAATAAAGTGCCAAATCGGACCGACCCGCGATATGTCCATCAGCTCGGTCTTCCTTGTATGGATCAAAGCATACGTCCTGGGCATTAAGTGAGTCCAAAATCTCCCTCAAACGAACCAGCTGCTGCTCCTTCGTCCTAGAATGGTTGTTGTAATACCCAGTCCAATTTTTAAGGGTATTTTTTTATATTGATAAAAGGGTAATTTCATAATTTAGTATACTTAGATTATCTCAGCGAACTAGTGCTTGATCAAGGACGTTGTTAATATATTTTTACTAATTGATTAGATTTGATTGATTTTAACAAGAATATAATTAATTGATGGAGCTTGACATGTAACATGTTGACATTTGTGAAACTTGATAATTAATTATATTAACAAAAATACAAAAATTGTTTTGCATGAGCTTATGAATGTATTCAGAATTTATTTTTGGAAAGTGTGTACATATTATTAGGTGTCACTTTATAAATATAAATAATATAATTAAGTATAACGATTATTACATTAACTAGTTGGAAGCCTAACAAGCTAAGCTCCAACGACATACTACTACATTAATTGAACAGGTTGCTGTGCTAGCCTACCAACGGGCCTCATGGGGAACCTTGCCAAGGGGAGCCGAAACGGCGGGCGGGGGGGCGAGATTGTGTCACAAGGGGGGCAAACTAACACTACCTTCCATATTAATTCCTGCAATAAATAAATGAAAATGAAAATAAATAGTTAATGAAAATGAAAATGAAAATAAATAGTTTTGCATGTCACTATATTATATTATTGGTTGTTGATTGATTATTTGGTAAATGTAAATAAAGAAAAATCGCTTTCCTTAGTTGTCACGGTTAGTGATTAATGGAATTTTTGCATGGATTTTAAATTGGAAAATTTGAACTATTTTGGTAACTTAATAGTTTGTGCTCTAGCTAATTCAAAATGTGAAACTAAAAATCTTAATTATATGTATTGACTTGACATGGTTAAATATTGAGAATAAATGTGTAATTTATTTTAGATTTGAGAAAGAAGGAAGTATATATAATTTTCAAATTATGGTTAGGTGTATGAATGGTAGATTTTGATAATATGGTAATAGCATTAATTAAGAAATTTACTTAGTGTTAGGATGGAAAGAATATCTTTGTTATTAAGCAAGATGCTTTATTATTTATAAGAAAACGAAAACAAAAGACTATTACTTGATATTTTGGGAGAATCCATGGAAGACGATTATGTCGTTTAGAAAACAGAAAAGTATTGTCACTAGATAAAATAGGGAATAGTATGGGAGACGATTATTTTGGTATTGAAGACGGTGAACCGTAGTGTCTATAAAGTTAATAGCTTGTATTTTCATAGCTTCTGGATCTTGCAATTTGAGGTAGGCGCAACACAGTCAAAAACCTTCTTTTTATTTAAGTTTCTTTTAATTAAATTTATTTTGTAAGTTTTCATTAATATATGAATGATAATCGATGTTGTGAGTATGATTATGAATGTTGGGCTGCGGTCCATAGATTGTGATTCTTAAAAAAAACTTTGATGGGATACGAGATATCCTTGGGAACGGTTTTGTTTCCCTAAACCCACGTGGGGCTCCCTGGGCGAGCGGATTGATTGAATTTATTGTTGTTTATGGATGAGGTGTTTCCATGTGTTTGCGGTGTTGTTAATCATGTTAGATGTTTTTAAAATGAATTGAAAAATATTGCATAAAATGTTTTGTTGCTTCTTTGCCTCTTTGGGTGTCACAACTCACGTCGTATTATGACAAAAATTCCAGATTTGATGCGTGACAAGGGAGTTGATCAACTTGGAGCCTAGAGAATGATTAGAGATGTCTAAAGTTATCATTTATGCCTAAAATTCTATTTTAAGATGTAATTAATCTTAGTTTGAATGCTGTAAAAATATTGTATGATGTTTAGTTGACTGATCTTCATTTTAAATTATCAATATTTTTAGATATGATTATTTTTGTAATAAATGTAAAACATCTCAAGGGACATTTGATAAAATTTATAGAATTTTCTGAGTTGTATAACTATTTTTAAAATAATACTTTATACGAGTGTTAAATCCAGAAAATATCTGACTGTTTTAAATGTCTTATAAAAATACTAATTAAAAGCTATGATATATTGGTTTTTAGATGTTAGCGTCCACAGAGGAAATCATCATCTATGTTTTTTTCTTTATAAAATGACAGGACTCATCTAATTTTGAGTTGTGCGGGATTTAATATAATTTTTCTAAAACAGAGTGTCACAGTTTTGAATTTCTGCAGTGCTAGTCAACTACATGTTTGACCGTGGTCTTAGGCAATTAAACTTAATCTAAAAATTATGGAAAATTGATATATAATAATAGTTTCAGTCAGTACTGTATCCGTATAATTATCATAAATTTTGGAACTCGTATGAATCCTGTAAAATTCTAGGAATCTACCTAGGTCTGTTTTCAGTTGTACAATTTGGTGTTGTAATAGTTACTTATTAAGTAAATCATAAAACATGAACGGTATTGATATTTTTATTTATGAACCAAAATGTGTTTTGTTTCCGGTGGCTTTAAAATGAGGCTAAATCAACGGTTAGATTTTCCAAAATAATTTTTCTAAGTATTCCTCTGCGATAAAAATATTAATTTGAGCATGGATTAAATTAGCCCAAATGAATTACTTAAAGAGCTTGGGCTTAGTAGCCGGGCTTCGGCTATGGTATCGAAGTAGCACTTCGGGTTTTCGGGCATGGATCCGGGCAGGATCCGGGCCCGAAAATCGGGGTGTTACAGTTGTCATCGAAGACGTACTTTGTTCCTCTAGGGTCACCTTTCGCCCACGCTGGCTTTTCAATGGCCAATCCCAAGATAGGAAAGTGGTCGTAGATCCATGTCTATATTGTCATTTTTGCAAGTATTAGGAAATTGATTCTTCAATGGTAGAAAAAAAAAAAAAAAACAAGTATGTAGAGTTAATAAACAATACCTGTAGTAGACTCACATTCCCGGCCACTTGGATAATTCCAAGCTTCGACACCTTTCTCAACTCTTCCATCAACCACGCATGGCATGCCGTGCCCCAAGAGTACTCATGCACTTTATCGAGAGGATCCAGAAGTTGTAAAAGGTTGGCGTCGACCCGATTGCCACTGGTATTGGGGAAAATGACACATCCCAATACACATAGGAGATATGCAGTGGCCGCGTGGTTGACTTGCTCGTCTGTTGATAGGTGTAGAATACACCTAATTTACTATCTAGTAGTTTATGCTTTCTTTGCTATTTTTCTTGTAAATTATGTATTTTACGCTTATTTTGAGTTTTGTAGCTACTTTGGAGTCACACGGAGGAAAAGAAGAAGAAATCACCCAATTTGAGCCAAAAAAGGGCAAAAAGGTCATTTTACTGGGCGATTGATATATGGAGCCCTGGTTGAGGTTAAGGGGCTGCCAAAGGGGGTAGCCCTTATCCGAAACATAGTGCTATTATCGGTGATAAAATGGATGGGTTATTTCCATGGATTTATAAACCCAAACCCATTGACCCACATCCGCACTCCGCCCCATTTAAACCTAAACCTAAAATCGAGAAAGGGTTGTCTTTCTCTCTCAATCATTGGGCCATTACCTTTGTCCGAAAGTAAGAAAGAAAGCAGCCATGGCTGTCGTTAATGAAGTCGAGAGAGATAAACGACGAAGAGCGAGATTGAATCGAGATTGAGACGCCGCCGCCGAGTGAACCGGAAAGAAGAAGACGAATTCGATATGAGTATGGGTCATGTAATCGAATCGGGTGATGGATCCGGGGTTTGTGTTTGAATCTTGAGATGGTGATGAAGTTCGAAGAAATTAGAGATTGAAGCAGCAGATGAATCAGAGATGAGTTCGAAACTGAGCAGAGAGAGAAGCAGATTGAAGGGGATGGTGAATCGAAGATAATTCTGCCGCTGTTGAGTTTGGTGAGAGGGGTATTGAAGAGAATTGCAGCTGTGAATATACAAATAAAAATGGGTTCGACTTGTTCAGGGGATTAAGAAGATGATTGAGGTGGTGAAGGTGGATTTAAAATGGGTTTGAAGAACTCGGGTTAATCGAGCTCGGTTTGAGCTGTTATTCAACACAGAAGAAGTGTTTTGATGCACTGGAGTTTGAAGCCCTGCAATGGGTTTCGAATGAAGAACTTATTAATGGGTGTTGATGTTGCATCCGAGATCGATTTGAGGGAGAAGATGAACTTGATGATGAGAAATTGGATTACAAAGTTGGGAGTTCACTGGAAATGTTGGTTGAATAGAGCAGATTTTGGTAGCAATGGGTTCTGGAATAATGAAAGAATGGGTCAGTGCTCTATCTAAGCTGAGGCTGGTGATGCAATGGGTTTTTTGTATGAGTTCTGAGATGGTTGCAGGGAGGAATGGAAGAACAATTGAAGCTTTGTACAGGGAAGCTGTGAATGATTGAGATACCTTAGATGTATGTTAGGATTGTGGAATTGAAGCTTAATGGAACCGCAGATGAATGGAGCTTGTTGACAAAAGGGTTTGTGCAGTCACCGCAAATGACTTGTTTGAAACGGCGTTGATTTTATGAGATGGAGATGCAAACTGAGGTTGAGAATTCGGTGGTTCCGTGGTTTGGTAAGTGAGGAAGAGGGATGTCTTGAGTTGATGGTAATGCAGTTGAGATGGGAATGAAGAAAGCAAACGGGTATCCGGTGGATATGTAGTCTGGAATTGCTGCATTCAAGGATGGGTTTTGTATGTGTTGGTGAAGCTAGAATGAAAGGTCATGGAGTGTGTGCTTTAAGCATGGATTTGAATGGTTCTGCAATTGATTTTGGCAGTGTGCAGGAGACTCAGCCATCATGGCTGGAAATGAGATGCAAGACAGGGCCATCTTGGCCGTGAATGAAACAGGGAAGATACAGCCCTCATGGCCGTGAACTGCACTATAAAAGATTGCAATGGCTTGGACCGGATCGTTGACTCATTTGGACTTATGCCGATGACCGATTGGGCCGTTGATCCAACCCGCAATGGACTCAGCTTAGCTGCCTCGTTGACCGACTCGTGAGCCGACTCACCATCCGGGCTTGACTTTCTTGACTAACGGTTTGATCGACGGTTGACCCGTTTGACCGTTAGTCCTAACGGAGGACCGGACGGAATATTCCGTCGAATATTCTCCCGACGACAAAATTTTCAGCGGCCGTGGCGACAATTCCCACGGATTCCGCCACAATCCCGCTTTTCCGGCGAGCCAAAAATTCCAAGAATTTTCTATGGACTTCTCTCATGGGTGTGAAGACTTGGGCTAGGAATTGGATGGAGAGTTGGACTCAAATTTGGAAAGAGAAGGTGGAAGAGTTGAGAAAAGCTTGGATTTGGAAATTGAGTTGTAAAAGGAAAAGGATTCTATTCCTTAGAAGATTTGGAGAATATTGAAGCCTATAAATAGAGAAGTTTTCTACAACTTCTACACACCTCTCTACACACACAACACTTGTGTTTTTGCTTGCTTTTCTAAGATTTTTCTTTTTAATTACTTGTGTGAACTTGAAAATTCTTCTTTTAATTATTATTATTTGTGTGAATTTCAAAAACATGAGTAGCTAATTTTCTTATTGATTGAGGATGAATTCCTAGTTCTTAACATGATTTGAGTTTTTGTTTTCAATTCTATCTTGAGATTTTTCACATGATTATCGATTGTTTTTACTAATAGGAGTGATCTTAAAGACATTCATGATTGATTGATAGATTGTTTGGAGTGCACGCTAAATTGATTTGTTAATTGATCTATATCTAGTATAAGTTAGGGAATACGTAATCGTTCTCGACACTTTACACAAGTAGAAAACACGAGACCTTGCATAAGGGATTCCGTGGAGCAATTGTGTGTAGAAACAACGCTAGAAAGTGAACCAAGCGAACCGAGTTTAACTACTAGTACTAAACCTAAATTCATAAATCTTAATGCATTCTGGGAATTACATCTTGTAAGCGGACCTCAAGGTGGTTCTTTTGAATAGAATCGATAACTAAGCGGACTGTTACTCGGTGAAATTAGGGATTTTGGGGCTAGCTAAGCGGACTCGCTTTATCCTACGGTTGGTGATAATCTGTGACTAATAACAAGTAGAAAAGAACATAACTTTAATCATTGTTTCGTAACGAAGAAGGATTCCTTGATCTTGTCTCTCTTATTGCTTTCATCTTTCAACTTTCGATTTTAATTGCTTTGTTTATTTTTATTTTGCTTTTTACACCCCCCTTTCGTGACAACTTTTACAACTAAGATCAAATGCTCCTCGTGGGAACGAACTTGACTTCCATTATATTATTTTTAATTGAGTGGAAATATTGAATTAATTTGATTGCACCTACGACACGCATCAAATTTTGCGCGCTCGCTTAGGGAGCAACGGGCGATTTTTTTAGTTGTTTTTATTTTTCTTTTTGCTTTATTCTTGCTTTGTTAGATTCTTTACCGTATCTAACTTAGTTTGTGAGAATCTTGTTTCAGGTGTTATACCTTTGGTGAATGCTTAAAGGGGTAGACCGAGTCCAATACGTCTTCGATCCGGCACTCAACTAAAGGATTTCATTCGTGCGATTAACACTCCACTTTCTCCTTCTTCATCAAGTGATTCGGACAAAGAGGAAGAAACAATGGATGATCGTACACTCAAGGACCTAACTTCTCACAAGCTTGATACGCAACAATGGTGTATCCAAACTAACTCAACCTTCGAAATCAAGCCGGGGTTGATTAGAGAGTTACCAAAGTTCCATGGCATGGTGAATGAGGACCCAAACAAACATCTTATGGACTTCTATGCCATAGTTATGGCTATGCTTCCACCGGAGACTAATGCGGATGGAGCATTGTTAAAAGCTTTCCGTTTTCTTTGGCGGGCAATGCTAAGGAATGGTTATATTATTTACCTAAGGAAGTATCACAACATGGAATGGGATGAAGAAACTTTTCCTCGAGAGATATTTTCCCTCATCCAAAGCTACTCAAATTCGCAAGGAGATTTGTGGATTGAAACAACAAGTGGGAGAATCATTGTATGAATGTTGGGAGCGATACAAGAGGTTGGTGGCAAGCTGTCCACACCATCAATTTAGTGACGTTATGATACTCCAATACTTCTATGAAGCTCTCCACTCAAGTGATAGGTCTCTTCTTGACGCCGCGGGTGGTGGTGCACTAATGAACAAGACTTTGACCGAAGCTAGAGAGTTGATTGAAAGTATGGCGGCAAACTCGCAACAATTCTACACAAGGGATGAACCAACGGTTAGGCGAGTGCATGAAGTTAGTGATTCTTCATCGCATCTTGATCAAAGGATGAGTAACATGGAGACAATGATTCAAAGGATGGCCGCGGTAATTATTCCGGATGGTGAGACCGAACAAGTGAATGCTTTATATCCAAATCAAAGGCCAAGGTACGATCCATACTCCAATACCTATAATCCCGGGTGGAGGGATCATCCTAATTTTAGTTATGCAAACAAGCAAGCGGCGGTTTCTAATCCATATGAGCAACAAGGTGGTTTTCAACAATCACGTTTCCAACCTCAACAACAATTTCAACAACAACAAGTCAAGGAGCGTGATTCTTTGAATGATGACAAGCTCAATGCGTTAATGCAAGGTATGCAAGGTCTTACTTCTATGTTCCAACAAAGCCAACAAAACCAACAAAAGACCGATTCGGCCATCAAGGACTTACAAACTCAAATGGGACAATTGGCGACCGATGTGAATTTATTGAAATCTCAAGCATCCACAAAACTTCCTTCACAACCATTTGTGAATCCAAGAGAGAATGTTAATGCGGTTACTTTAAGAAGTGGAAGACAAGTGGAGGGTCCAAGTCATCATGAGGAAGTTAGTGAAGAGGTAGTCAATGACAAAGAGGAAACCGCACCAAAGGAGAATTCCACACCAAACGATCAATCCAAGGAACCGGTTTCTACTTTCACTACTCCACCTCCTTTTCCTAGTCGTTTTGCTAAACCCAAGAAAGAAGCTCAAGACAAGGCACTTATGGATATCTTCAAGAAGATTGAAATCAACATCCCATTCATTGAGGCAATCAAGACAATTCCAAGGTATGCCAAGTTCATGAAGGAATTATGCATCAAGAAGGATAGGTTGCTTGATAATGAAATTACTAAAGTTGGCGAGAGTGCGTCGGCTATGCTATTGAAGAAGATGCCTACAAAGTGCACGGATCCCGGTGGTTTCACGGTGCCAATTACTATTGGTAAACAAAGGTTTGAACATGCTTTACTTGATTTGGGAGCTTCCATTAGTGTGATGTCGGCCGAAATATATGACTCCTTGAATCTTGGACCTTTGAAAGAGACAAGAGTTATTATCCAATTGGCAAACAAGTCTAACATATATCCTAAGGGGCTTGTAGAAGACGTGCTAGTGCAAGTAAATGAGCTTATTTTTCCGGTGGACTTCTTTGTGGTGGATATGGACAACAATGAGAACCGATCATCTACTTCTTTACTTCTTGGGAGGCCATTCATGAAGACCGCAAAGACGAAGATTGATGTTGATAAGGGTACACTCACTATGGAATTCGACAAGGAGATAATACACTTTAACATATTTGAAGCCATGCGTTACCCAAGTGATGTGCATTCCGTTTACTCCATTGATGTGGTTGATTCATTAGCGCAACAAATGGTGGAATTGAACCAAGAGGATGAACTTGATGTGGTGTTGCAAAAGAGCATTGAATTGGACGTCCATGGCTTATCTAACTTGGATGTTGAAATCTCCAAGGAATTGGTGGAGATGTGTGGTGCTTTGGCGACATTGCAAGAAGCTAAAAAGGGTGATGTTTCATATATTTCTTTACCCGTGAATGATGAAATACTTGTACCATCTATTGTGAAGGCGCCCAAGCTAGAATTGAAGCCGCTTCCGGACCATTTGAAGTATGCTTTCTTGGGAGATGGAGATGAGCTTCCGGTGATTATTTCTAAGAACCTCACACCGGTACAAGAAGACCGTTTGCTTAGAGTCTTGAAAGAGCACAAAACGGCTATTGGGTGGACAATTGCGGACATCAAAGGCATTAGTCCATCCATGTGCATGCATAGGATTCTAATGGAAGAGAACGTGAAGCCGGTACGTGATGCTCAACGTCGGCTTAATCCTCCCATGATGGAGGTTGTGAAAAAGAGATACTCAAATTGCTAAGTGTGGGGGTAATCTACCCATTTCCGATAGCAAGTGGGTTAGTCCGGTTCAAGTGGTACCAAAGAAATCCGGAGTCACGGTTGTTCGAAATCAAGACGATGAACTTGTTCCTACAAGAGTTCAAACCGGTTGGAGAGTGTGTATTGACTATAGAAAGCTTAATTCCGCAACCCGCAAGGATCACTTTCCTTTACCTTTCATTGATCAAATGTTGGAGCGGTTAGCGGGGCATTCTTATTATTGCTTCTTGGATGGTTATTCGGGATACAACCAAATTGTTATTGCAGGAGGACCAAGAGAAGACCACTTTCACTTGTCCGTTTGGAACGTTTGCATATAGACGGATGCCGTTTGGCCTTTGCAATGCGCCGGCTACTTTTCAAAGATGCATGGTGAGTATATTCTCGGATTATGTGGAGCGCATCATTGAGGTATTTATGGATGACTTTAGTGTTTATGGAAATTCTTTTGATGGTTGTTTAAATAACCTTGAACTAATTCTTAAACGATGCATAGACACAAACCTTGTCCTCAATTGGGAGAAATGTCACTTTATGGTAAACCACGGCATAGTACTTGGTCACATTGTGTCCTCTCAAGGGCTCGAAGTGGACAAGTCAAAGATAGATTTAATAAGAAACTTACAATATCCCACTTCGGTGAGGGAGATCCGTTCTTTTCTTGGCCATGCAGGTTTCTATAGGCGGTTTATCAAGGATTTCTCCAAAATCTCCATGCCGATGTGCAAGTTATTACAAAAGGAGGTACCTTTCGACTTCAACAAGGAATGCAAGGATGCTTTTGACAAATTAAAGGATATGTTGACAAGTGCGCCAATTATCAAATCACCGGATTGGAATCTTCCATTTGAATTAATGTGTGATGCTAGTGATTATGCGGTTGGAGCCGTTTTGGGTCAAAGGGTGGACAAGTTGTCCCATGTTATCTATTATGCATCTAGGACCCTTAATGATGCACAAATCAATTATTCTACCACGGAAAAGGAGTTATTGGCTATAGTTTTTGCGTTGGAAAAATTTCGATCATACTTGGTGGGTACAAAGGTTATTGTGTATTCCGATCATGCCGGACTAAGACACTTGATAAAGAAGAAAGAAGCTAAGCCAAGATTAATCCGGTGGATCTTATTGTTACAAGAGTTCGACATAGAAATTCGTGATAAGAGGGGTGTGGAGAATACCGTTGCAGATCATCTTAGTAGGCTTGTGATGTCTCAAGAGGAACTTCCATTACATGACCGCTTTCCGGACGAACAACTTTTCTCCATGGACGAATCAACACCTTGGTATGCGGATATAGTGAATTACTTGGTGACAAGGAAAGTACCTAGTACAATGTCTAATTTCCAAAAGATGAAACTTAAGAAGGTCGCTAAGCAATATGTGTGGGATGAACCATACTTATGGAAATATGGCGTTGATCAAATAATGCGAAGGTGCGTGCCTAATTCCGAATTTCAATCCATTCTCTCCTTTTGCCACACTTTTGCATGTGGTGGCCACTTTGGTTCGAAACGTACCGCTCTCAAAGTCCTCGAGAGTGGATTTTATTGGCCCACCTTGTTTGAAGATTCATATGTTTGTTGTAAATCGTGTGATAGATGTCAACGAACGGGCAATCTAGGTGCTCGAAATCAAATGCCACTCACACCAATTCTCGCCGTTGAGATTTTTGATGTGTGGGGTATTGATTTTATGGGCCCTTTTGTCAATTCGAATGGGAATTTTTATATACTTCTTGCCGTTGATTATGTTTCGAAATGGGTGGAAGCTAGAGCCACCAAAACTAATGACTCTCAAGTTGTTTGTGATTTTGTAAGGGAAAACATTTTCAATAGGCATGGTACACCAAGAGTGGTGATAAGCGATGGAGGCTCACATTTCAAGAAGGCTTTCCACGCTCTCCTCAAGAAGTACAACATAACACACAAAATTGGTACGCCTTATCATCCACAAACTAGTGGACAAGCGAAAATTTCGAATCGTGAGATCAAATCCATTCTTGAGAAAACGGTGAATACCACAAGGAAAGATTGGAGCTTTAAGCTCAATGATGCACTTTGGGCGTATAGAACGGCGTATAAGACACCAATTGGTATGTCTCCATATAGGTTGGTTTATGGAAAGGCTTGTCATCTTCCGGTTGAACTTGAACATAAGGCTTATTGGGCGATAAAGAAATTCAACATGGAGTATGATGAAGCGGGGAAACAAAGGAAGTTACAACTACATGAGTTGGAGGAGATACGTAATGATGCTTACGAGAGTGCCCGGATTTACAAGGAAAAGACTAAGCTTTTTCATGACAAGATGATTTCGCGGAAAAGTTTTGTTGTGGGGCAAAAAGTCCTTTTATTTAATACTCGTTTACGTTTATTTCCGGAAAGCTTAAGTCCCGTTGGGTGGGACCATTTGTTGTTACTAATGTTTATGCTCATGGTGCAGTTGATATTGTTAGCGAAAAAACAGGACAACAATTGAAAGTCAACGGCCATAGGTTAAAGCCATATTATGAAAACTTTCCAACGGAGCATGTGGACGTAATTGGACTTCGAGATGCACTCCCTCTGGAGGAGTAATGTGCCGCAAGAGCTAAGTCGGGCCGTCGACTTTAAAACAAGCGCTTAATGGGAGGCAACCCATCGGTTTTGTATTTCTTATCTTTTTGCTTTTTGTTATTTCTTTTTCTTGTTTCTTATCATGTTAAAATTTCCCACCTTGACTTTACTAGGAGGATTCAATTACATTGAGGACAATGTAAGGTTTAAGTGTGGGGAGTGGATAAGCATGTTTTTAAAACAAAAATTACAAAAAAATTAAAAAAAATTTTTAAAAAAAAAAAAAAAAGTTTTACATAAAAATTTCAACTTTTAAAGATTTTAGAGTCACTAGCATACTTCTAGGTATGTTTACATAGAGATTTTGACCGACATAATTGAACTTGGAAATGTTAGGGAACTACATTCGGATTTCTTGTTTGTTTGAGTGTTAAATAATGGATTTAATCATGCCGGTGATGCGAATTTGGTGCAGGGAGAAAGGCGTTATTAGAGTTCTTTGATCAATCATTAGTGGAGACTACCCGTATTCATATCATGAGAGGCACCGACCAGAATTCTTCCATCTACTAAAGAGCTTCTTTTGAGTGTGTGTCACCGTACGTTAATTAGGGTAGAATGGTGAGCTACCCAACCTCCCACCAATAGAAGCACTACTCTTTGATCTCTTGAGTGCTAATTTTGTCAATCATAAGGGTGACGTCTATAGATGAAAGCCACCTTCTTGTAGTTCGATTTGCAGTTAGCACCATTCTCTCTCTCGACAACAACGGATCCATAGAAACACTCATCATCAACAAGAAGCGACATCAAAATCTACAAGGAAAGTTGGAAAAGTTCAAGGTTTACAAGCAACGGAACGAGAAAAAGAGCAAAATTCAAATTCAAGTAAAGCAACATACAAATGAGCGGATTTTTACATATGTGTTGAGGACTTACACTACAATGAGGTAATTTTATATTCAAGTATGAAGACTTATTCATAAAAGCGAAGAAAATTAAAAGGTGAGAATTTTTGAAGTTTATGATTTCAAGGCGATACAAGTTGTGAAGAATCAAGCGGTAAAATACTTCTCCCACGGCCATGGTTTATTTTTGTATTTAATTTCTCTTGTTTAAAAAAAAAAAAAAAAAAAAAAAAAAAAAAAAAAAAAGAAAAAAAAAAAAAGAGAAAAACAAGAGAAATATTTGTTAATAAGCCGTGGGAAAGGAAAATTTATAAGGAAGTTTCAAGCGACAAGGATTTTAAGGTAAAAGAGTTACAAATTGTTCAGGATTTATGAAATTCAAGGGTTTATCATCAATAGTTGAAACCGAAGACGAAGACCAAGAAGAAAGACGAGGAGCGGAAGACATTTCTATTGGATGCCGTGAGAGTGGTGTTATCATAATTGGCAATCGGATGTGAAGGTAAGTAAGTAATCTCATCCTCGATAATAATGGTTGATTTCCTTTCTTAGAGATCGTCAGAAAAATGGTTTTTCAAAATATTAAAAGATGTGGGTTTTTCAAAATTTCGGAAGTTATCCTTCCCACCATTCAACGTGTATCAGGAATTCTCTCTTCATTCCTACCTGCACACATGTGAGAACCATAAAAAAAGCTGTCTTTTTGAGTGCAATTATCATAAAATCTTATTTGGTGAGGCAGAAGTCGAGGCGAAATGCTTATTGATCGTTTCTCAAACACGCGTTCTCTCATTATGGTGTGGTTATTTCTCACTCAACATTTAAGAATGAGAATATGTTCTTTAGTATTTCTAACTTCTTATTACTAGCATGCAGAAACTCTATGTCCTCATAACTTTTTGGATGCTTGTGACGCTTGAACGCTTTGAAGTTGTAAGTTTTTAGTTTGATTTGCTCGAGGACTAGCAAAGTCTAAGTGTGGGGGAATTTGATAGGTGTAGAATACACCTAATTTACTATCTAGTAGTTTATGCTTTCTTTGCTATTTTTCTTGTAAATTATGTATTTTACGCTTATTTTGAGTTTTGTAGCTACTTTGGAGTCACACGGAGGAAAAGAAGAAGAAATCACCCAATTTGAGCCAAAAGGGCAAAAAGGTCATTTTACAGGCGATTGATATATGGAGCCCAGTTGAGGTTAAGGGGCTGCCAAACTGGGTAGCCCTTATCCAGAAACATAGTGCTATTATCAGCTGATAAAATGGATGGGTTATTTCCATGGATTTATAAACCCAAACCCATTGACCCACATCCGAACCCGCCCCATTTAAGCCTAAACCTAAAATCGAGAAAGGGTTGTCTTTCTCTCTCAATCATTCAGTTTCATTACCTTTGTCTGAAAGTAAGAAAGAAAGCAGCCATGGCTGTTGCTGTTAATGAAGTCGAGAGAGATAAACGACGAAGAGCCAGAGATTGAATCGAGATTGAGACGCTGCCGCTGAGTGAACCGAAAGAAGAAGACGAATTCGATATGAGTATGGGATGTAATCGAATCGGGTGATGGATCTGGGGGTTTGTGTTTGAATCTTGAGATGGTGATGAAGTTCGAATAAATTAGAGATTGAAGCAGCAGATGAATCAGAGATGAGTTCGAAACTGAGCAGAGAGAGAAGCAGATTGAAGGGGATGGTGAATCGAAGATAATTCTGCCGCTGTTGAGTTTGGTGAGAGGGGTATTGAAGAGAATTGCAGCTGTGAATATACAAATAAAGATGGTGATGAAGTTCGAAGAAATTAGAGATTGAAGCAGCAGATGAATCAGAGATGAGTTCGAAACTGAGCAGAGAGAGAAGCAGATTGAAGGGGATGGTGAATCGAAGATAATATTTGTTGAGTTTGGTGAGAGGGGTATTGAAGAGAATTGCATGTGAATATACAAATAAAAATGGGTTCGACTTGTTCAGGGGATTAAGAAGATGATTGAGGTGGTGAAGGTGGATTTAAAATGGGTTTGAAGAACTCGGGTTAATCGAGCTCGGTTTGAGCTGTTATTCAACACAGGAAGAAGTGTTTTGATGCACTGGAGTTTGAAGCCTGCAATGGGTTTCGAATGAAGAACTTATTAATGGGTGTTGATGTTGCATCCGAGATCGATTTGAGGGAGAAGATGAACTTGATGATGAGAAATTGGATTACAAAGTTGGGAGTTCACTGGAAATGTTGGTTGAATAGAGCAGATTTTGGTAGCAATGGGTTCTGGAATAATGAAAGAATGGGTCAGTGCTCTATCTAAGCTGAGGTTTGGTGATGCAATGGGTTTTTGTATGAGTTCGAGATGGTTGCAGGGAGGAATGGAAGAACAATTGAAGCTTTGTACAGGGAAGGTGTGAATGATTGAGATACCTTAGATGTATGTTAGGATTGTGGAATTGAAGCTTAATGGAACTGCAGATGAATGGAGCTTGTTGCAAGGGTTTGTGCAGCTGCAAATGACTTGAGCTGAAACTGGCGTTGATTTTATGAGATGGAGATGCAGCTGAGGTTGAGAATTCAGGGTTCTGGTGGTTTGGTAAGCTGGAAGAGGGATGTGCTGAGTTGATGGTAATGCAGGTTGAGATGGGAATGAAGAAAGCAAACGGGTATCTGGTGGATATGTAGTCTGCTGTGACAGATTCAGTATGGGTTTTGTATGTGTTGGTGAAGCTAGAATGAAAGGCTGTGGAGCAGGTGCTTTAAGCATGGATTTGAATGGTTCTGCAATTGATTTTGGCAGTGTGCAGGAGACTCAGCCATCATGGCTGGAAATGAGATGCAAGACAGGGCCATCTTGGCCGTGAATGAAACAGGAAGATACTGACCCTCATGGCCGTGAACTGCACTATAAAAGATTGCAATGGCTTGGACCGGATCGTTGACTCATTTGGACTCAGCGATGACCGATTCAGTTAAGTGATCCAACCCAGTCCGAGATCAGCTTAGCTGCCTCAGTGACTGACTCAGGAGCTGACTCACCATCTGGCTTGACTTTCTTGACTAACGGTTTGACTGACGGTTGACCCGTTTGACCGTTAGTCCTAACGGAGGACCGGACGGAATATTCCGTCGAATATTCTCCCGACGACAAAATTTTCAGGCGGCCGACGGCGACAATTCCGGCCGGATTCCGGCCACAATCCCAGTTTTCCGGCGAGCCAAAAATTCCAGAATTTTCTATGGACTTCTCTCATGGGTGTGAAGACTTGGGCTAGGAATTGGATGGAGAGTTGGACTCAAATTTGGAAAGAGAAGGTGGAAGAGTTGAGAAAAGCTTGGATTTGGAAATTGAGTTGTAAAAGGAAAAGGATTCTATTCCTTAGAAGATTTGGAGAATATTGAAGCCTATAAATAGAGAAGTTTTCTACAACTTCTACACACCTCTCTACACACACAACACTTGTGTTTTTGCTTGCTTTTCTAAGATTTTTCTTTTTAATTACTTGTGTGAACTTGAAAATTCTTCTTTTAATTATTATTATTTGTGTGAATTTCAAAAACATGAGTAGCTAATTTTCTTATTGATTGAGGATGAATTCCTAGTTCTTAACATGATTTGAGTTTTTGTTTTCAATTCTATCTTGAGATTTTTCACATGATTATCGATTGTTTTTACTAATAGGAGTGATCTTAAAGACATTCATGATTGATTGATAGATTGTTGGAGTGCACGCTAAATTGATTTGTTAATTGATCTATATCTAGTATAAGTTAGGGAATACGTAATCGTTCTCGACACTTTTACACAAGTAGAAAACACGAGACCTTGCGGAGGGATTCCGTGGAGCAATTGTGTGTAGAAACAACGCTAGAAAGTGAACCAAGCGAACCGAGTTTAACTACTAGTACTAAACCTAAATTCATAAATCTTAATGCATTCGGGAATTACATCTTGTAAGCGGACCTCAAGGTGGTTCTTTTGAATAGAATCGATAACTAAGCGGACTCGTTACTCGGTGAAATTAGGGATTTTGGGGCTAGCTAAGCGGGACCTCGCTATCCTACGGTTGGTGATAATCTGTGACTAATAACAAGTAGAAAAGAACATAACTTTAATCATTGTTTCGTAACGAAAAGAAGGATTCCTTGATCTTGTCTCTCTTATTGCTTTCATCTTTCAACTTTCGATTTTAATTGCTTTGTTTATTTTTATTTTGCTTTTTACACCCCCTTTCGTGACAACTTTTACAACTAAGATCTCTTGCTCCTCGTGGGAACGAACTTGACTTCCATTATATTATTTTTAATTGAGTGGAAATATTGAATTAATTTGATTGCACCTACGACACGCATCATCTGTTAAAGTTCCTTTATCTTCTTTTTTCTTGGTGCCCTTGAACATATCCATCAGAGTACCCATGTTGAACTGTCTAATTCTATACTTCATGCATCCTTTGAACTCAGTTGTTGATGTTTCTTCATCCCAACCCAAACACTTTTTAGTTAGAGCATAAAGTTTGGTCCATTCCAACTGCTTTGTGAACTCAGCCCTAACACCTTTGCCATGGACAGGGAGTCTAACAATCGCACAACATCATCTCGGGTAATCGTCATCTCCCCAAACGGCATATGGAAGGTGTCGGTCTCAGGATAAACTCTCTCCACAAACGCCGATATAGCCACCCGGTCATGTTCCAACATAGATTTCTCCGCAGCATCAGCCAACCCAGAATTTGGAATAATTCTCTTGAACCTTTCACATTCATCCTTCAAAGGCCAATCCAGCATTTTTGTTGGTGCGGCGGTCGGTTTGAGTATACGAACCGCATCGGAATGATACTATTAAACACATGACAAGTTAAAAAAAAAATAACCTAAAAAAATAACACTTAAAACTATTACGAAGAAAAAGATAATAGGTAAATAAAATGGAAACGATTATTACCTCGGTTTCATATATTTATTTGGCCCAGGAGTCTTTGTATCCAAATAACAATTGTCCTCCATCCTCCGGCAGCCCAAGGATTACGCATTTTGGAATATCCCTCACCTTTAGTCTTTGTGGGACAAGGTGTTTCGCTTTATTTCGAGGAGGATTTCTATTTTCGGCTTCTCCTTATTCTTGCGCACGACTACCTTGTCCTACTTCAGCTACTCTATCTTCGGGTGCTTCTAGTTGAATTTCTGGTTGTGATTGTGGAGCACTTGGTTGAACACCTTTTTGAACTGGTTGTGATTGAGAGGCACTTGGTTGAACACCTTCTTGAACTGGTTGTGATTGAGAGGCACTTGGTTGAACACCTTCTTGAACCGGTTCTGATTGAGGGGCACTTGGTTGAACACCTTCTTGACTTGCTTGTTGAGTTCCATCTTGAGCACTTGAAGCGGCTTTAGCAGTCCTAGCTCTCCTTGCACTAGCTGTCAGGTTCTGACGCCTTTCCTTCCTTGCACTAGCCGAGACAATTGCATCTTCGATTTTTTTACCTCGCCTATCCCTAAACAACAAAAGAAAGTACAACAGGTTAGTAAACTATATAATCGAAAGTTAATGTAAAACCAACGCTCCCGAATATACATATTCGGTTGGTTGATTTAACCAATTGCCTCCGATTACGCTCAATCGTAAATATCAGTTCACCTAAAGCTACCGAATACGTATAATCGGAAACAAAAGAAAATTTTTGGTGTTCGAATATGTTTATCTACACACAATAATCGGAAGCTAAATTTCAACATAACCCTCTGAATACAAATAATCGAAAGTCATAAAAAGTCCACCCTTCCGAATGCATCACAATCGGAAGCCTCACAAAACTAATTTCTACCGAATATGCATCACTTTGTGTCCAGAAATTACTCAAGTGGTTCAGCCTAAAAAATCGGAAGAAAATTACAAAATATATCACCCGATTATTGTGTCTCTAATACTTGTTCTTCCCTAGTATATTCGGAAGGCAAAAACACAATTAGCTTCCGATTATGATCGATTTAGGCCTCAGTAATGAAAAACGTTATATAATCGGTAGGAAACCTAAATATTTACCACCCGAATATGACAAATGTTCTCGTGAAATGAAGAATTCGACCACAATCGGAAGTTTAAAACAATACCTAACCTACCGAATCTGGGTAATAACCGAAAACCCTAAAAAAAAAAAAAAACATGGATTCGTCGAATTGAAGCAATATAAACCTAATTAATGGTAGAATCTTACCTAATCGGCGCCATTTCAAGTTTCATGAGAGTTTGTCTATCAGTATCGCCTACATTAGGGACTTCATCTTCTTCGTGTTCTTCGGGTTCGTGAGTTAAAACCTCTTATTACGGGCATGCAATCCAATATTCGGATCCTCACCGCGCACTACGTTTTTGGTTCGAGCTTTATTACGTTCCTTTTATTTCATCTTTATAGAGAATAATCGACGATGATTCGATTCGACGATGAACGATGTATAGCGAGGAGAGGGGGAGAGTTTTCCTCTCTGCAATCAGAAGGAAAGAGGAGTTGAAGTTGAAGTTGAAAAGAAAATGAAATGGAATGAATTTAGGTTGACTTTGGTTTTATCTGTCAAACGGTTATTAATCGGTAGGTAATACCACCTCATTAGCTACCGATTGTTGAGTATACCAAAATCGTTAAAGGGGGTTACTTATAACCTACCGATTATTGGAAGCCCCAAATTGAACCTTTGCCAAATTCCATAGTTTCAAGGTAAAGAGCCGACCATAACCATGTGGTTCGTGTTTTGGATGTAGCCATAATCGGAAGATAAATAGATTACCCAACCTCCCGATTATAGGTTGCCCCAAAATGAGTTTTTTCTATAATCCTTCATTGCAGGAAATTTGAAATCTACCATAATCAGTAGGAATTGTTACTTTTACCATCCCGATTATGGGAAGCCCTAAATCGTTAGCTTAGACATTTTTTTTATTCGTCCGATTATATAGGAGCCCCAAATTTCACCATTGCAAAATTCAAAAGATTTCTTATTTCTATACTTTAACAATCGGTAGTCTCGTGAGGTTGTTTTTCCTACCGATTGTTATAGAAGCCAGATGCGCGTTAGGTACCAAATCGATATAATCGGTAGTATAATATCGTTACTAAGCTTCCGATTTCTTTATAATAATCGGGCACAAAATAGCTTCCGATTATATAAGGGCATTAATGTATTCTCCGCGTTTTTGGACATCCCTTAACGATGTATATGGGTTGGGAATAAAAAAAGTCGCCCCTAATTCTTTTGGGGTCACCCCTAAAAATGCCAGTTATTGACGGCTTCAATTTATTTCTCTTTCACGCTATAATTTGGACGCCTTCCACTAAATGGTTTAAAGTCCAATTTCGAACCAAATTTATGTGCAAGAATTTGGGTGGGTTCAGGGACCTATCCACCTCACTAGTAGCTCCGCCTCTGTCCCCAGCCAAACACCATGGATCAATCCACCAATCCCTTTAGCATTCAATTCTCTATATAAAAATAGAGTTTTTTCGAGCGACGTGGTTAATCGGAGCTTCTGGTTGATTCTAGCCCACCATTCTAAATTTCAGCCAATAGAATTTCAGGAATTTTTTTTGGACCCACGAAATATTTTTTTGACCAATCACAATTTCCTAAAATTACTAAATGTTATTTAATAATCTAAGAAACAAATATATGCAAATAAAACATTAATAAAATAAAATAAAATAAAATAAAATATTTCATCATGATTTCATCATAAAATTAAATGAATCATCAATCATATGATTTAAAAAAATATTCATAAGAAAAAATAAAATAAATAAAAAAACCAATGTCCAATGTCCATTTACAGTTTTTTATAATAAAATCCCCCTAATTACATCTCCAAACTATGGGTAAAAGAAAAATGCTTGCAGTTACACTTTCTGTTGGTATTAAGTAACTAAACAAAATCATAAACATGAACCTGAATAAAAGAAAAAATAATTTACATCAGGTTTTAAAAAAAAATACCTGAGTCGAGGGAGTCACGAGCGCATAGAGCGAAGGGTTTGTTAATCTTATACAAATAAAAATAATACAAAACCATTAGGAGTATGAATTCTAAGAAGAAGAAAAAAAACGATCAGCAACAAAAAGAAAAAAAATAAAAATCATTAGGAGTGATTTCCAAAGAAAAAAAAATCGTTATCATTAACAAAAAGAAAAAAAAAAGGAATAAATTTTGAAAGATACCAAAATAAATATGGATATCAAAATAAAAGGAAGAAAATGATTTCCAAAGAGAGAAAAAATCGTTATCATTAACAAAATAAAATTAAAAATAGGAATATAATTTTGAAAGATACAAAAATAAATATGGATATCAAAATAACAAGGAAGAAAATGATTTCCAAAGAGAAAAAATGGGAATATAATTTTGAAAATAAATATGGATACCAAAATAATAAGGAACAAAATATTGAAATATGATATTGAAATAAATGTGGATATCAAAATAGAATAATACGTAGATTATTTCCTAAGAAGAAGTTTTTTTTTTGCGGAATTTTTTTGGTTTATCAGCTCCCTATTTAAGGCCCATGCGCATATGCGAAAATCACATTTTTTTTCCCTGGTGTTTTTTTGCATTCAATATGGAAACTCACGGTCATTGATTGATTTATTGGTTTATTTGATTCCAGGAAACAAGTTTATTTTTATGATCGTAGATTCCAGGCAACATCACGGTAAGAAACTTAACACTTTTGAAATCATGATGAATTGTGTTTTTTTGCGACGAAAGTTTATTTTTTTGGATCGTCAACTCCAGGTTGCATCACGGTGAGAAAAACTCATCACTTTTGATCTACTATTCGTATCGCAAATTGATCATGTATATGTATCAAACGGGATTTGAAGACCCTTTCGATTCCATACAGTGGGATCCAATTTACAAAATACATATTCAAAATGATCTAAAATAAGATAAGAATGTGATGCACAAACAGTGGGTCGAGTTCCTTAGACTTGGTGATGGATGGGGGCGCCAACATTGAGAGTGGAGTGCGCAAGAGGAAAAATACATGTATTAAATTTTGTTTCATCTGCATGCTTTGATATTTTGTGGGTTTATAAACATAATCGTTGTTTTTTACCCTTACGTATGATCCATGCAGCAAGAAAATCCGTGGGTAGAACTGCGAAACCATCTATGGATATGGATCCAACGACTCATACTAGAGAGAAGAAACAAGAAAATATTTCGATTGCTCGAAAGTACAGATGCAGGTTGTTTGATTTTATATTATTGTTATTTTTAATGCCTACAGAAAGATTACAGTCGAAAGTGATACCAGGACAACCAAGTTGTGAACCAGAAGGGGCTAGGGTGAATCGCCATATATAGGTAAAAAGTATAGTAGTGAAACAAACTGGAAAACAAATTCAAGTCCCAGGTTATTTCCACTGATGATTATATACATAATTTATTTCCTCTGTTTAATTATATTTGTTGATGGCTATGAGTGAGTTGGCGACTAATCTGTGAAGTTTATATTTGTTGTTTTGTACTCAAGGGGTGCTTAAGA
Organism: Papaver armeniacum; assembly: GCA_023531295.1. Classification (NCBI taxonomy): domain Eukaryota; kingdom Viridiplantae; phylum Streptophyta; class Magnoliopsida; order Ranunculales; family Papaveraceae; genus Papaver; species Papaver armeniacum. The sequence continues at coordinate 77,984 of JAJJWW010014809.1, forward strand.
GGAAAAGGACATTATAGAAAAGTGATCTTGGATCCCAGAGTGGTTCAATATGGACACTGTTGAACATTCTAAAGGTTAGTTAATATTCATTAGGACTATACAGTTCTTTATTTTACCTATTTTGCATTGCAATTAATCTGGATTGTATTTATGTAGGCTAGACACGGAAAATACTCCAGTCGAGACAATCGAAGTAGCCAAGGAGGATGATCCAAGTGAAAATAGACTTACTAACGGATAAGCTGGAATTCAAGGAAAGCAAGGTAAATAAGTGATTGCGTACGCGATGCATGTTTCAGTTGTCATTAGTATGCAATGGGTTGAACTATTAGTGGCTAAATTCGTGGTGTATGTGGAAATTTTTAATTAGGACACGACTTTCACCTGCGAAGCCACAATACTCGGTTTGGTTGACGATCGAGTGTGGTATTATATGGCCTGCCAAGAGTGTAATAAGAAAGTCAAGTATAATAAAGACAATAATAAATACAATCATCCTTGCTGCATAAATCCTTCCTGCAAAAACTATAACACAGAATGGTTGGAAGCCGTTGCAAAGTGAGTAAAATAGTTTATTGTGTGGAATCAGTTATGTGGAGCGTAATTTTAACCGGAACAATTATGTAACTACAGGTACATGTTAAATATGAGAGTAAGGGACAAGAAGGGAACAACTGCAGTTTTTACAGCCCTGGGATGGGCAGCAGAAAGGGAACAATTATTTCCGCAAAAGCAGCTCCACTGTGTACCACTCTGACCGTCCATTTCCACTTTGATATCCAATTTATTCCCTAGCCCAGTACCTAATCTCGAGGCAGCTTCATATTACAGGAATGAAGTATATATAAATCAACCAACAAACACTCGGTACAATATCTGTAGGTAAGTTTTTCAAGTGATATTTTTGAACCTTCTTACGGTTCCCCTGATCATCATCTTCTGCATGTAATTGGATCTCTGTGTTCGCAGGTATGATATGCACCCGTTATATCCATTAGGATTCAAATTCCGTAGTGCACTACACCAAACCAATATTGTCCACCACTGGGAATGAGAGTTTCAAATGGGTATCCATTTAGGCATTTCCTATTTATATAAATTCTGGATTATTAATTACCATATAAATTTCAGTAGCTACATGGTATGGGATTATTACCATATCAATTTAGATCTTTGCTGCCGTAAATTTGAGTTGCTACATTGTCCAAATTCTTTTTCTTGCAAAAAGATGGCTTGCTTATCCTAAATAAGAATAAGGGTTTATCAATTTAGATAAAAATATGGAAACAAAATAAGATATCTCAGAATATAATTCAGAATTTAGATAAAATATTGAAACAAAATATGGAAAAAAGAAAAATTACACCCTAATTATAGTCTATATAAATAAACCAAATGTAAGCCATTTTAGCACAAAACAATACACATGATGAAGCTAGAAAATCTTCGTAATATATACAGGTACGAACATCACTACCTACACGCGGTAATAAAAAAGAATAGCAAAAAATGGCAGAAAACACCAGATTCACAAAAAGAAGAACAGAGAAGACTTGGGGAACAATATAAAAAGGAAAAATCATACAAAGAAAAGAAAAGAACTTCACAAAAAAGAAAAAAAAAGAAAAAAAATACATACAAAGACGACAAAGATATCATAGGCGAAAACAAGTTTAATAATCGGGAAAACAACGAAGGAGCCATCAAAACCATAGACGACAAAGGATGTTTGCTATTTTCGACCAATTCTTTGTCAGCTGCATAACTAAAAAATAATAAAATTTTATTGCTATAAATAATTTTGGCTTGTGCTTTAGAGTTTGTTTTTGGTTTGACAATGTTTATAGGGAAGATAATTTTGATCAGAGCTAATAAAAATTTTAATATTTTTATTTTCTTGAACGGTTTTGTGATATATTCTCTATATAAAAAGAACATTCAATATTCCATAAGCAATGAAAAGACTCGTGCATCGCACGGGTGACAAACTAGTTAATTTTAGAATGTGATTCTTTCACTGTAATAAGGAATAAAGTAAACATTCGTAGTCATCCAAGCAAAGTTATCAATTTTATTTTCAAATTCAAAAATTATAAACGGACCGCGAAAAAAAAAAACTAAAAGAAAACCGCCCCTCTCACATTCTCCAAAAGGTACAAGTCTCCTGTCCCCGGGGCCCACCCCTCTGTGAGTGGCGGTTTTCGCAGGGTTTTCTTTTCGCGGTCTGTTAAGAAGGGCTGTTTCAAATTTAATGGATAAAGAGTAAGTACTTATTGTTTTCATCTATCTTAGAATACTTGGAAGAATCCCAAATAAAGATTAAAACACTAGTGGATCTCATTGATGGTAAATAATCCCAGTCAAACACATTTTTATTGTACTAGAGTTGGTTGATTAACCATCTGGAGGCCTTCATCATCTTTGTCTTTTAAACCAGACAAATGAAACATCTTAGCTTGTGAATCAACTATTCAAGTGTCGTAATTTTGTCTAAAGAGTTCAACCCACATATGTTCCAAGACAAGATTTTAGTGTATATTATCAATAACTTCTCGATCCTTTGTTTCGTTCCAAATTTCTTCAACAGTTTCATAATTCAAGGAGTTAGGTACAACTTCAACCAAAGCCAACTTTTCCTCAGCTTTCTTTGCCTCTTTTTCTTTTAATCTCTTCCACTTATTATACTTAATTCTTTTCTAATATTTTCCAACCAAATCAGATACTCTCTCCGTTCCATTTTAGATGATGTTCTAGGAGTTTTCACGCAGATTAAAAAATGGAGAGAGAAACGAAGATTTTCCAACTATTATCCATAAGAAAAGTCTTCAAACATTAATTGTTATTAGTATATTTAAAAATAAATTTATAGTTCCAAGACAAAATGTTAGGGTATTATTGGTAGTTTTGTGTAAAAATATGAAAACTTTCAAGTATTGTGGAACAAAAAAATAACTCTAAAACATCATCTAAAATGGAACGTAGGGAGTATGATGTTTTTGAGGAAATCCATTTGGGTTTCGTCAGAACCCCCAAATTTTTCACAAAGATCGAAAAGCAATGAAATTGCTTTAATAGCAGGGATTACTTTTCTTTCATTACCATCTTTATTTGCCCCAATTTATCTAATACAACATCTTTTTTTTTTTTTTATTAACCTTGCTTTTATCCTCTGGGTTAACTTGAGTACATAAAAGATTCTCAAGATTTTTCACCAATTGATTTCCCCCCTCTCCATCTAACCCTAAAGTTTTTTTATTCTTCATATTGGGAATTGGAATCCCGATTCAAGTCTCTAACGGTCGAAGATACATGAGTTTTAGATGGATTTAGTGGCTTATCCGAAATGAAATGGGTATTATTATTTTTCTTTAAGAAAGTCCATTTAGAAGGGTTGAGTAGCGAAAGTTGGATATGTTCTTTGGATCCTTCGACACATGTTATCATCTCAATTACATGCATATTATCCGAAGGTCCCGCCAAAACTTTGTCATTTGAAACTGGATCAATTACAAGGTTTGTTGCATCATTAGCTAATTACATGTATATCATCTGAAGGTCCCGCCAAAACTTTGTTATTTGAAATTGAATCAATCACAGGGTTTGTTGCAGCATCAGGTTGATAACCAGTCTTCAAACATGACAATTAACATCCTCATTGTCAATGATGTCAAAACGACTGATGCGCTTGTTATATTCTGCAACAAAGATTGTGTCTTTAGCTGAAAGATTAAAATCATATTCTATTGATATACACAACTTTTCTTGCCGAAAACTCCATTAATAAAATTGTCGTAATCAAGATCAAATCGCGATTCATTAGCCAATGAACTAGTGACCTAAAACTTTCCAGACCAACGTTCGTGCAAGACTCACGCATTTTCAGTTGTTGATGCGCAAAAGGGAATTCTTAACCGAGAAATTTTACGATTTTTTTTTGTGAGATCTAATATTTCTTTACCAATATAAGCTAATCCCTACAACTTGTCTCAAATGTGCCTCAAATTTTTGAGACCAATATTATATGGTAGACTTCTAATTTTAAGTTGGTGTTCACCCTTGTAAGACCCTATCATTGGGACTACCAGTTCAACCTCGTCATCTTTCATTTGAATGTTACCAGCATATCCAAGCCACCTTGGTAATCTAAGATATATACCTTTTCTTTTCATAATTGTGGTCTCCAAATATTTCACAATTCTTCATCTTCTACTATAAAACAACCAATAATTCATTAATGGGTTTTAGATCATTAAATCCATTTTGATCATTTTTCTCTTGATCAGCAGCAATTTTAGACCAGTCACGAAAGTAAGAAACCTCAACTATACATAAACGAAGGTTCGTATTCTAAATCGAATCATGAGAATGAGGTTTTGAACGAATTAAGGAAGGAAAGTCTTTTTTGGGTTAGTAGAGGATTAGGATAGGATGTGAGTAACGACTTCCAGTTCTGACTACTATCATTAGGCTCTAGGGATTCACCAGGCAAGTACCAATAATATCTATTCGACCTGTCATAAAATACATGGGCATCTCACCCAAATAAGTGTCAGCACCATATCCTTCGCCACGTTTTTTGTTAGATGAGTATTTCTTAATAAAAAGAACAATTCAAAAACCATCTATATAGAGTAGGAAAGAAGACTAACCATAAAAGATCACCATTCGAACTTTCTCCCATATTCTCACAAGTTGTCTTCGACCAATGGTTTTTTGTTATTCTTTCTATACAAATGGTTTTTCTTTTAACACAAAATTGGTTAAAAAGACCAAAATCAAAATTTTCTCAGGCGAAAAGGACAGTCGATTTAGATATTTTGTTTAAACGACAAAAATTTAAAAATAAGGCAGATGTAACCGGAGTTTCATCCTGTCCATTTTCAAATATTTTTCTTATTTTTATTTTACGCGTAATGCATCCAGGTTCATCCTCGCTAGTTTTTAAGTTTAAGGCGGGATAAATCCAGTTTCCATCCTTGCAAAAATTTTTTATCCATTTCACCCATAAAATTTTTTACTCGTCCATTTGAATCGTGTTTTAAAATTTTTTGGACAAATGACCCATTTTTCGTTCTTTTAATACCAAATGACCCATTTTCCGTTTTTTTAATACCAACGAATGTTGATTTTGAAGAGGGGTGGGTATCTCTAAGGATTCTAATATGAACTTTGAGAAAATGATGAATCATAGATAGATTCCCACCTTTAAAGGTTATCCTTTTCTAAGCTTTCTTCTCGTCTTTGCTTTTCTCTCTCTCAATCACATTTTACATTTCCATCTCTCTCACTCCTCTTTATTGATGTGGAATTGCTAGTAGTGATACAAAATCCTTGTTTATCTTTATCATTCAGTTGCTTTGTAACAATTCGCATCTACCGATATAATGTTGCATTTTCCTGTATCTTTCTGATAAAAGTATATATATACATTTATTATATGAAAATTCGGTATGATGAAAGATGAGTACATCTTAATTAGATATAATCCTTAGTTTTGTCAATATATGTCAATTTTACTCAGTCGCGTTAAATATCATCGAGACCGGTACCCGGCATAGCAAACCATGGATTAATAATGCATCCTCAACTTCATTTATGACACGTAAACTCGAGCCCGCTTTTTCCCTATAAATAAGTGTTTGTGCTCACATATGATTAGTTTAATGAAATAGTTAAAAAAAAAAGACGAACTTGATTAGTAGCTATTAAATAATGGCTTTCTGCTTACGAGATATTCTCTATGCATAATGGTATTTCAAGCATACTATTTATGCCCTTTTATTTCACAATTACTCTTTTATCCTCTTCTTTCCCTTATTTTCCATCTTTGTCCTTTTTGTTTACTACTTATTGATTAAACCCTAGCTCTACTAGTTTCGAGTTTGGTTTTGTTTAGAAAAGTGGTGTAAGAACCCTAAATCCTTCCTAAGAGAAGAGCCTCCAACACTTTGTTATTTGCAATTTGTAATTGGGTAGAAATTTCAATTTGTAAGAGATGCATCTATTATCTTCTAGTTTCCAATCTTAGAATTGGGTAGAAATTTGAAGATTATTAGAGAAGAACCTCAAATCTTCGTATCTTCCTTGTTCCAAGGGTAGAAGAAGCATCATTTGAAGGTTGGTTATTTTTATTTCATGGTGTTTTGTTATAATTTAACATCCAATTTCAATTATAAGTGTTACTTTACATTATTCTCGATCATAGGATATTTTTTTTTATTTGCACCATGTAGTTTGGTACATAAGAAAGAGTCCTGGGTGGTTATTCACCATTCATGGTGGTGTTTGGGTTCAATCCAGAGTACACTTTAGACTTGTCTTTAGGGTAAGTTTTAAAAGGCCAGAATGCTAAAACTGAGAAGACTTTGTTCCTCAACTTCACTTTATACATGAAAGCACCAAAGAATTTAGAACTTCATCAAGGAAATACAAGAACAAGGTTGATCAAAGACGGCTCGTGGTTGAGTTTGAAGTAGGAGATCTTGTTTTGTACGGTTCTTTACTAAAGGCATTTCCATGGGTGAGTACAACAAGCTCAAGGCAAGGAAGATTGGACCATTTCCAATTGGAGAAAAGATAAATGATAATGCTTATCGACTCAACTTACCAAGCTCAATTAAATCAGACGTCTTTAATGTTAGCAGTTGGTTCCATTAGGGTGTATTGCATGCATAATGGTATTTCAAGCATACTATTTATGCCCTTTTATTTCACAATTACTCTTTTATCCTCTTCTTTCCCTTATTTCCCATCTTTGTCCTTTTTGTTTACTACTTATTGATTAAACCCTAGCTCTACTAGTTTCAAGTTTGGTTTTGTTTAGAAAAGTGGTGTAAGAACCCTAAATCCTTCCTAAGAGAAGAGCCTCCAACACTTTGTTATTTGCAATTTGTAATTGGGTAGAAATTTCAATTTGTAAGAGATGCATCTATTATCTTCTAGTTTCCAATCTTAGAATTGGGTAGAAATTTGAAGATTATTAGAGAAGAACCTCAAATCTTCGTATCTTCCTTGTTCCAAGGGTAGAAGAAGCATCATTTGAAGGTTGGTTATTTTTATTTCATGGTGTTTTGTTATAATTTAACATCCAATTTCAATTATAAGTGTTACTTTACATTAGTTGGTATCAAGAGCTTTGGTTTGATTTTTTGGGGGAAGGTTTGGTTAAGATACTAATATCATCATCAAGTATTTTGGGTTGTGTTTCTTTTTCTTGGTAGTTTTCTTAAATTGGGTATTTCAATCTTATGGTGTTTTATTATGATATCAAAAAGAAGAATGAAAATGGATGGGGAAGTAAAAGTAAGTAATGTTCAAGTGATGGGATTATTGAATAAAATGAGATATGAGATGTTTGATGAAATGCATCAATTAGTAGAAGAGAAATTTAAGAAGTTGGAATGTCTTTATGTGGATTCATTTGAACTTCCTAATGACTATGGAGATGAAGTGGAGCTAAAGAGTTCAACTTCAATTGGTGGGTATGAGCATCAAGAAGTTGCCCACAAGATGTTTGATAAATTGTCTCCACCAAAGTTTGATAGTTTCTCAAGTTGTGGGGAAGGTGAGATTGGTAATGATGTTTACTTTGATCCTACGTCGCCACCCATATTTGATGAAGAACCTAATGAAGAAATGGAAGAAGAGTTTATCACCGGTTATCAAATACAAAGATTGGGTGTTATAAACAAATATTCCATGCTTGAACTTGACGACGATGATCGAGGGACAAGGCATGACGCATTCCATACCACTTGTACCATGAGAAGAAAGGTAAGCACGCTTATTAATGATTCCAATAGTTATGTTTATGCCATATCCAAAAATGTCATCCAAGAGATGAATTTTGAGAGAAAAATTCACCCAACAACGAGCTCTTTATCAAGTATTAGCAAAGAAAATGAGAAATTAACTTATGTTGATCCAACTTGGGCTTCCTTTGAAGACAAGTATAATAACGCAAGTCACCATTCAAAGTTGGAAAAACTACTTGGTGTTCCTTTGCTTCTTAAGTGTGCACTTGACTATCACCACAAGAGGTTAGACTTGGTGAGTAATTATAAAGGAAGAAATCGTGGTCGAGTAGTTTTCAAGAAGGGAAGTAGTTCAAGCACTAAGGAGTTCATTTTATTTTTGGAGAGTTTGAAGACATGGGACCAAAATTTATGCAAGGCAGAATTTGCTTACAACCATGCGGTGAACCGGAGTAGTGGTTATTCACCATTCATGGTGGTGTTTGGGTTCAATCCAAGAGTACCACTTGACTTGTCTTTAGTACCGGATTTTAAAAGGCCAAATGCTAAGGCGGAAGACTTTGTTCCTCAACTTCACTTTATACATGAAAGCACCCGAAAGAATTTAGAAGCTTCATCAAGGAAATACAAGAACAAGGTTGATCAAAGACGACTCGTGGTTGAGTTTGAAGTAGGAGATCTTGTTTATGCGGTTCTTACTAAGGAACGTTTTCCCATGGGTGAGTACAACAAGCTCAAGGCAAGGAAGATTGGACCATTTCCAATTGGAGAAAAGATAAATGATAATGCTTATCGACTCAACTTACCAAGCTCAATTAAATACGCCCGACGTCTTTAATGTTAAGCAGTTGGTTCCATATTGGGGTGCCAATGCTATGGATGAAGAGATGGACAATTCGAGGGCGAATTTCACTTAAGGAGGGAAGGATGATGCATAATGGTATTTCAAACATACCATTTATGCCCTTTTATTTCACAATTACTCTTTTATCCTCTTCTTTCCCTTATTTCTCATCTTTGTCCTTTTTGTTTACTACTTATTGATTAAACCCTAGCTCTACTAGTTTCAAGTTTGGTTTTGTTTAGAAAAGTTGTGTAAGAACCCTAAATCCTTCCTAAGAGAAGAGCCTCCAACACTTTGTTATTTCCAATTTGTAATTGGGTAGAAATTTCAATTTGTAAGAGATGCATCTATTATCTTCTAGTTTCCAATCTTAGAATTGGGTAGAAATTTGAAGATTATTAGAGAAGAACCTCAAATCTTTGTATCTTCCTTGTTCCAAGGGTAGAAGAAGCATCATTTGAAGGTTGGTTATTTTTATTTCATGGTGTTTTGTTATAATTTAACATCCAATTTCAATTATAAGTGTTACTTTACATTATTCTCGATCATAGGATATTTTTTTTTATTTGCACCATGTAGTTTGGTACATAAGAAAGAGTCCTGCCAGTGAATCCTATCCCAATTAAGACAATACAGATGATTGAGCTCTTAGACTGAATTCTAAGTCCATTAAATATCAGTAGCCCAATCTGATTATATCCTTTCAAAAAAGACTAGATACATAATATCTTTAGGATAAAATATACATGGACGATTGTAGACACCCCAATTTCGCACAAATATTGGGTAGGGGTGGGACTTGGGTTGGTTGGTCGGGTTGGAAGGCTTGGCCGAGGCAGACCCGAGGTAGAAATTCTTTGCCCAGATTGCCCATGGAACCCGTGGAACCCGTGGAGGTGCTGCCCAAGTCCCGCCCAAGTTATATTCCTCGGGTTCCCCGGGTTCCTCGGGTTGACCCATGCTAATACTTTACAACATAAAAATTGTGGACATAGAATTGGGTTATTTAGTAGACTCATATATATATACACACACATATAAACCCTAATGACCTTAATTTAAGTCTTAAATTTATTTTTATTAATGTGATAATAACAAATTTTAGTAATTATAAGATTTGATTATTGTATTTAGCTTAAATTTCCAAATAACTTATGATTATTGACAATAATATAAAATTAATAATGAGATAGATATGATTTATATTTTCATTATTAGGTTTGAAGATAATGGCTAAAATTGCTTTTGATAGATAATACTACCAATTATAAAAATAGTTTATATAATTATATTATAGTTCTTCAGGTTGGGTGGGTTGCTCGGGTTAGAAATATTTGTGCCCATGCTTGCCCAAGTGTAACTCGGGGTTATTAAAATTGTACCCGAGCTTGCCCAAACTTTTAAAATACATTGCCCATGCCCACCCAACGTTCGGGTTGGGCATGGGTTGGGTGGGTTGACCCGACCCAAGTCCCACCCCTAATATTGGGTCTAAAATTGAATATATTGTCGCGAACCGAATCTAGCAACAAACCCGCGGTAAGCCCAATTTATAATTGAGAGTGAAATGATAATCAACCGAGTGTTGGACTTTTAGTCCACTTGTAAAAATCCATTAATTAATATCAAACGTCATTAGTTGCTCTCAATAGTTCCACCAAGTCCTGTCCACTAGTTAGTACCTTTACCCCGAAATTATCAAACGAGTCTTCCTAGGCTTGTCCATTTCAAAGTATCCACTAGTCAGTGCTTAGCCTCATTAGCTAGACGTCCATCCCAAATGTCGACATTAAGGTTCCTTTGTTCCCAAGTCTTTCCTTTCAACTAAGATCCTAGGTTTAAATGAAATCTTTTGCATTTTTGGTATTAATATCCAATGAATTTATAAAAATGGGAATAATATTTTTGAGAATGAGTAATAATATTTAGGTTTTAGAGTTTCACCGTTTGATCGTAGGCATTCAATCCTAGGGTCCTAGATGGTTGGAGGAGACTATAAATAGGGAGTTTTTTCATGAGTTTCAGGGGGAGAAATTTCTGGGGAGATAGGCATTCTAGTAGAGGAGTATTCATAGAAATAAAACTAGAAAAATTGTGAGAAAAATAATTGGGTTTGTATAAGAAAGCTTGGAACGGTGGTACACTAGTTGCTAGATTTGGTACGTGGAAACATCGTCTGTTGGTTTGCATAAATCCAAGTTACATTTTCTCAATTCTGAAACAGGATTGAGTATTAATTAGAGAATATTTTCTTTATTTTATGCTCATTTTTGTTATATATTTTTGTGAATTAAAATCCCTAAATCCCAAATATAAAGTAGAGGCCAATCTCCGGATTAGACGGGCTGGGTGCCTCACACCTTCCCAGCTCGTGTTTTGATTTCCAGACTGAATCTCTGATAATTGGACCAGTATTTCCTTTTGGGTCCCAACTCCCTAAGTTGGGTGGCGGCTTCGATAATAATTATTCCCTTATTAATAATTTTCCACGTGATTCCCATTTTGGGTATTTGAGAGGTCTTCACGGATTTCGACGGTATCTACAGTGGCGACTTCACTGGGGAACGGAATCTAACTTGAAACGTAATTGGGATTTTAGGGTTTTAATTTTACACTGCTCGTTATTTGCACACACACACGTGCACGCACCCATTTGCACTTTTGCATTACATTTTGCATCGTCAGACGTCCGATTCTTAGGAAAACCCGGTGGCTGTAAAAGCCGAACCCGTGCCTTGGGCCTTATGGGAGTTACCATTTGAACCACCACAAGCCTTAGCCCAGTACCAAAGAAGACTAGTCTAACTACGTCTGAGGTATATTTTGCTAAGGTAACCCAAGCTTACCTGAGAGTTAGTGAAACCTGCATGCACGGGCATTGATTGTAATCTGCATTCATCTTGCATAAAATCCGAGACATAAGCACCATTGTGTTACCATATATTCTTTTGTTTCCTAGAAAACAGGATTTGGATTCGGAACACAAGCATAGAATATGGATACTGGGGCATTCTCTTGGTTGTGCGAACAATTCCAACAAATGTTGGATACCAAGTTCTCAGAATATAAAGACATGATGGAGGTTGAGATCAAGAAGTTTACTCTTGAGGCCGTTACTGAGCCTGATACTGGTAAGGTAACTGACGAGTTAGCTGATTTCTTTGCAGAAGAACATGAGGTAAGCACTATAAAAGTGGACTCAGGTAAGACCTCCGCTGAAATACCCTGTTTTAATCCAGTCAATTCAATTCGATTAATGGAAGGTCAGAAATGCCCTTCGACTATTCATGTTGAAAATACTTACCTGGTTGGTAAACCAGAGAATTGTGTTCTTTCTAAAAATATTTCAGGAAATCAAAATAATTTTGGAAACAAAATATTTGACTGGGACAAGGAGCACAATGATACTGATAAACCGACTCCCAATGACGAGGAAATGATCGAAGAGGGCGTACCTCATGAGATCCTCAAGTCGTTCGATCACTTGGAAGAAAAGCTGGAACCAGTCGAAGAAGTAGAGTCGGTCAATCTGAACACGGAAGATCAACCCCAAATGGTCAAGATCGGTACTACTTTGTCCTCAGAAGAAAGGAGGAGGATGGTCGATTTACTAACTCAATACAAAGATATATTTGCATGGTCATATGAGGATATGCCAGGGTTAGACACAGACATGGTAGTACATCACTTACCTATCATTCCTGGAATGAAGCCAATCAAACAGAAATTGCGTAAACTCCGACCGGAGTGGTCTTTGAAAGTGCATGAAGAAGTAATCAAGCAATATGAAGCTGGGTTTTTGATGGTTACAAATTATCCAGAATGGTTGGCTAACATAGTACCGGTCCCGAAGAAGGATGTCAAAGTCCGAATGTGCATCGACTACAGAAATCTTAACAAGGCAAGCTCAAAAGACGACTTTCCCTCTCCCCATATTGACATCCTTGTCGACAATGCTTTGCAGAGGACATGGCTTATTATCATTAATGGACGGGTTCTCAGGATATAATCAGATAAAAATGGCAGAAGAAGATAGGGAGAAGACATCTTTTATTACACCTTGGGGGACATTTTGCTATGTGGTAATGCCTTTCGGTCTTAAAAATGCTGGAGCTACTTATCAACGTGCAATGACTACTCTTTTTCATGACATGATGCACAAGGAGCTGGAGGTGTATGTAGACGATATGATTGCCAAGTCCGAAAGAAGAGAAGATCATCCATCAGACCTACAAAAGTTGTTTGACCGGCTCAGGAAGTACAAGTTGAGGCTTAATCCCAATAAATGTACATTTGGGGTAAAATCAGGAAAGTTACTAGGGTTCATTGTCAGCAATAGAGGAATAGAAATTGATCCAGAGAAAGCGAATGCAATCATTAATATGCCTTCCCCCAAGAACGAGAAGGAAGTGCGAGGTTTTCTAGGAAGAATTCAATATATCAGCCGATTCATCGCGCAACTAACTCCGGTTTGCGCACCAATCTTTAAATTGCTAAGAAAGAACTCACCAAAGGAGTGGAATGAAGAGTGTCAAGAGGCGTTTGATCAGATAAAGAAGTATTTGTCCAATCCACCAGTGTTGGTCCCTCCGGTCCCTGGGAAACCTTTATTGTTGTATTTATCAGTAACTGACTCATCAATGGGGGCAGTTTTAGGACAATATGATGAAGATGGTAAGAAAGAGAGGGCGATTTACTATATCAGCAAGACATTGTCCGGATATGAATCAAAATACTCAACATTAGAGAAAACATGCCTTGCCCTTGTTTGGGCTACTCAAAGACTTAGACATTACATGTTATCTCATTCGGTGCAGTTGTTATCGAGGATGGACCCACTTAAATATCTATTTGAAAAGCCAATGATCTCAGGAAGAACATCCAGGTGGCAGTTGTTGCTAGAAGAATTTGACATCACTTATGTGACACAAAAGTCAATAAAAGGAAGGGCAATAGCAGATCACTTAGCAGCGCAACCGATTCCGGATTGCGAGACACTCATAACAGAATTTCCTGACGAACATATCCTTGTTGTTGAACAAGATGATGAAGGTGAATTGTGGAAGATGTATTTTGATGGAGCAATGAACCCAGTTGGTAAAGGAGCAGGGGCAATTTTGATATCTCCTGATGAGGTACGCATTCCGATTTCTATTCGATTGAATTTCAACTGTACTAACAACATGGCTGAATATGAAGCATGCATTGCTGGCTTGAGAGCTGCCTTAGAGTTATCAGTCAAGAAGTTGGAGGTATATGGAGATTCCTTGCTGATCGTCAACCAAACACAGAAAGTCTGGAAGATCAAGGAAGAAAAGCTAGTTCCATACCATGAATGCCTTATGTTATGAAGCTGGTGGAGAAATTTGATTGCATTACTTTTCATCATCTTTATAGAGACAAGAATCAGTTTGCAAATGCATTAGCTGCTTTAGCATCACTAATCCCGATCCCAGGAGATTCCACAGTCAAACCCATCGAGGTGGCACAAAGATAGAAACCAGCTTACTGTTATGCTGTTGAGATCGAAGCAGAAACACCTGACGGGGATCCATGGTACCATGATATCAAGAATTACTTAGAGGATCGGACGATGCCAGGGCTTAGTAGAAAAGAGCGTCGTTACATACAACGAATGTCCTTTCAATACATGATCCTAGGAGGAGTACTTTACAAGAAATCTTACAATGGGATTTTATTGAGGTGCGTAGATGGAGATGAAGCTCGACGCCTTCTAAGTGAGATACATGAAGGAATTTGCGGCCCACATATGAACAGACACATGTTATCAAGGAAAATTCTTCGAATGGGATATTATTGGACAACGATGGAATCCGATTGCTTCAAGTACGTGAAAAGATGCCATAAATGACAAATACATGCCAATTTATTACATTTGCCACCGACCGAGTTGCACCCTCTTATATCACCATGGCCTTTTTCTGTTTGGGGCATCGATGTAATCGGGAAACTGAATCCTTCTGCATCAAATGGGCATGAATACATCATAGTGGCAATTGATTATTTTACGAAGTGGGTTGAGGCAATATCTGTCAAGAATCCTACGGGGAATCAGACTGTTAAATTCCTTACAAACAACATTATATGTCGTTACGGATTGACAAATGAGATTATATCAGATAATGGATCCAACTTTGTTAGCAAGGAGGTAAAAAGGGAGTGTGCAAAGTACAAAATCCAGCTAAGGAATTCAACCGTTTACAGGCCACAAACCAATGGTGCCGTGGAAGCTGCAAATAAGACATTAGGAAGAATCTTAAAGAAGATGACAGAAACATACAAACATTGGAGTGAGAAGTTACCTTATGCATTATGGGCCTATCGTACCTCGATTCGTACACCCACTGGTATGTCTCCGTACTCTTTGGTTTATGGCACCGAAGCAGTTTTGCCCGTTGAAGTTGAAATTCCCACCTTACGAGTGATAAAGGAAGGCACGATACCTAAAGATGAATGGATAGAATCGAAGGTTCAACAACTGAATTTGATTGATGAAAAGAGGATACGTGCCGCATGTCATGCACAGGCTTACCAAGAGAGGATAGCTCGAAGTTTCAACAAGAAGGTTCATCCGTGAGGCTTAAAGGAAGGAGATTCTGACCCAAGAGGAAAGTTCAAGCCTAATTGGGAGGGTCCATACATCATCAAAAGCATCTACCCAGGATCCGCAGTCCGGTTAACTGATCTGGACAGACAAGAAGAGCCGAAGCTCACAAATGTCGACCAACTGAAGAAATACTACACTTAAGGTAAGTGCTCAAAACTATCTAAGGGCGGCGAACGCTCATACAACTTAAGGAGAAATTTTTTAGGAGTCCAATATCTCTCTCATAGCGTCAGGTAGAAAATAACTAGGGGCAGGGTCATCACCTTGTTTGGCCCCATCAGTCAGTCAGTCAGTCAAAAAAAAAAAAAAATAATCAAGAATTATCATTTTCAGTCTTATAGAGTTAGCTGGAAAAAAAAATTTATTATTTTCAGTCTTATAGTGTCAGCCGAAAAAAAAAAAAGAAAAAAAAATCATTATTTCCGGTTTTATAAGGGGGCACCGCCATCATCATACCAGAGCCGTGTCAGTAGAATGAGTCTTTTGAAGTCATAGAGAGAGATATGTTTGTATGTATGTCATCACTAGTCTTGTACACCATCTCCTAAAGTTCTATGAGCAACGGACGTCCAAACGGATAGATTTGAGTAGCAAAAAAAAAAAAAAAAAAAAAAAAAAAAAAAAAAAAAAAGGATTGTGTAGTTAATAAACAGCCACTTGAGAAAATTGGTCGGCATTTGAAGAAATCAAAGAAGAA
Organism: Papaver armeniacum; assembly: GCA_023531295.1. Lineage (NCBI taxonomy): Eukaryota > Viridiplantae > Streptophyta > Magnoliopsida > Ranunculales > Papaveraceae > Papaver > Papaver armeniacum. The sequence goes on from JAJJWW010014809.1 coordinate 93,907, forward strand.
TAAGAAGCATCGAGGAGAAATGGTCAACAATTGAAGGAGTTAGAAAAGAGTGGTAAGCCGCATGATGAAACAAGGATAGAAGAAGGTAAGCCAACATATATGTACTCGGGAATTTTTGAGCAAAACATCAAACAGTTGGGAACGGTTGGAAGTGGGCTGATTGACTCTTGAAAATTCGACGGTGTCGGCGTAATACCAGTGTTCTCCCTCCCTACACGGTAAATCAGGAAGTTGGGCTCTATGTATCATAATCAGGTATTATTGTTTTCAATTTTATAGTGTTTTCAAAAAAAAAAAAAAAAAAAAAAAAAACTCTAGTTGTGTGGAAGCCGATGAGGAAAAATCTAGGTGAACATAAAAAAATAATAAAATAGAAATTGAACCGTTTAGATTGACTGAGGCAATAATTCCACACAATTAGTTGTATTTTGTTTAGGATTTTTCTATTCTTTTTCTAGGATTATTTTTAGGAGCATGTACTACTAATCATTCTCCTCTTGTGTGAAGCATGGCCTCCAACTCATTGATTCTTAGATCTTTTGACTGGGTGATCCAAGAGAATTGGATTTGAAGAAAGTGGCGAAAATAGAAGTCATCTATTGCAAGAGAGAATATTTGTAAGTATTTCTTTGTTTTCCGGAACGCAACAATTACAAACTTCTTGACTTAATTAATTAGTCATGAGGATGTATATTTGCGTGAAATTAAATACTTGGAGGTATTTCGCGTGAACTGAGCCGTGTCATCCCGGAAAATCCAATATAATCCAACAAGATGGTTGATCCAGTTTTTGTGCGAAATTAGGTGTATGGCTTTGCCATTCTGTTGTGGGCAACCTCTGGCAAAGAGGGGCAACTGTAGACACCCCAATTTCGCACAAATGTTGGGTCTAAAATTGAATATGTTGTCGCGAACCGAATCTAGCAACAAACCCGCGGTAAGCCCAATTTATAATTGAGAGTGAAATGATAATCAACCGAGTGTTGGACTTTTAGTCCACTTGTGAAAATCCATTAATTAATATCAAACGTCATTAGTTGCTCTCAATAGTTCCACCAAGTCCTGTCCACTAGTTAGTACCTTTGCCCCGAAATTATCAAACGAGTCTTCCTAGGCTTGTCCATTTCAAAGTATCCACTAGTCAGTGCTTAGCCTCATTAGGTAGACGTCCATCCCAAATGTCGACATTAAGGTTCATTTGTTCCCAAGTCTTTCCTTTCAACTAAGATCCTAGGTTTAAATGAAATCTTTTGCATTTTTGGTATTAATATCCAATGAATTTATAAAAATGGGAATAATATTTTTGAGAATGAGTAATAATATTTAGGTTTTAGAGTTCCACCGTTTGATCGTAGGCACTCAATCCTAGAGTCCTAGATGGTTGAAGGAGACTATAAATAGGGAGTTTTTTCATGAGTTTCAGGGGGAGAAATTTCTGGGGAGATAGGCATTCTAGTAGAGGAGTATTCATAGAAATAAAACTAGAAAAATTGTGAGAAAAATAATTGGGTTTGTATAAGAAAGCTTGGAACGGTGGTACACTGGTTGCTAGATTTGGTACGTGGAAACATCGTCTGTTGGTTTGCATAAATCCAAGTTACATTTTCTCAATTCTATGTAAAAAATGTAACTGAGAAAATGTAAAGACTAGGGGCACCAAGAGCACCTTAATGGTATCTGCGAAACGGGCGATATTGAGTCGACCCGTTTAATCTCCGATTCTGAAATTTCTTCGTTCTAAATCCCTCCTCCACCATTAATGAATCAATGAATGTTGGAATCACCTAATCAGTTAGTCTTTTTAATTGTCTGTTAGTATTTAATTCTTCATTGATTTCTTCTTTCCTTGTCTGAATCTTGGATTTTGTTATCTAATGTCGTAACTCTCTTTTTCTTTTTTTTCAATCGAGATTTGCATGTCATTGATTTGCTCCCCTCTAGCTTTATACACTCGATTTTACCCTCTGGTTTGCTAATTATGACTTGCAGGTGTTAAGGTTGTGCATGGTCTTTGTTGCCTTGTTTGGTACAAAGTAGTCATTGCAAAGGTTTCCATTCAAAGGTTGTGGTCTTCAAGGTTTCTCTCAGTTAAAAGACAATGGCGGAAAAAACTATCAATCTCTCGGATTCCCAGTTCTCTGCAAATACCAAGTTTCCTGACTCCTCTTCTTGTTGCAACAGAAGTGGCATAATTTCTATGACAACACCACCACGTCTCAAACCATCTTCATGCAAAGGCTCTATAAATTGGAACAAGTTCATCATAAGCCTCATCATCATAACTCTTCTCATCATACCCTGTGCAATCAGAGCCCAACACCAAAATTTCAAAATCATGGACCCAAATATGGGAGATATGAAATACTTAGAAGAACAACTAATGTCAACAAACCTGAACTATTCAGAGTCAAGCTCTGAAGAAATTCGTCAAACCTTTGTCTATGCAAGTGTAAACCTTGACAAGGGAATCTCTAAGTGGGCTATCAGCATTGTAGGGAAACTCCTTGCCTCAGAACCAATGAAACCAGACAACCTGGAATTTCATCTCAAGAATCTATGGAGCAAGAAAGTTAAGAAAATTCAAATAAGGAATCCAGCACCAAACTTCTTCATCGTTAGATTTGCAAATTGGGATCAAGTTAACTGGGTTCTAGAAAATGCTCCATGGTCGGTAACCGGCTGTCTCTTTATGGTTAAGCCATATAACTCATTTGTCCAAATTCAGGATATGGATTTCAGTACACAAGAATTCTGGGTGGATTTCAAAGACTTACCACCAGAATTGTTTGATGAGGAAACAATGTTCAAGTTTGCAAAAATACTTGGAGAAGTTAAAGCTCTCGACCCTGAAGATGGCAATCCCGTTGACTCAAATGCTGTCAGTGCTAATATCAAAATCAATGTGAAAACTCCACTTATCAGAGGTCTCCTAACCGAGAATGGCGCTGGTTATATTCAATGGATTCCGTTTTACTACCAAAAACAGCCAGGAAATCTTTGTCCAGCTTGCTTCATACTGGATCATGATGAGGATGAATGTGAAAGAAAAGCCAATTTTGTCAGGGCACTGGCAAATAAGGCATTGTTCAAATTTGGGCAAACTAACTTGTCTCTACAGGATGTGATGGCAATGAACCCAAAGTATGGAGATGGTTCTCCAATCACCATTAACAGGAAGATTTCTAAAAAGAAAGAAGCAGCATCTAATAAGGTGGTCTTCCAACGACCCTCAGATGGATATCATGTCACTGCAGCTTTCACTGAGGAGGTGGGACAAAATTCTGAAGTGGGAGAAGGTTCAAATCAAAGAAGGGGAAAAAGAGTGCGAGAAAATGTGGCTAGAAATATCAACTTCGACAATCCAATCTACATGGATGCTGACAGTCAAGCTGATAACAGTACCTATCAGAATTTTCAAGATCTGCAAGACCATGACCATAACCAGTCAGGAGAATGGGACCATCATTGCAATGCCATGACAATGTACCAGCAAGCAGGGCATGAAGACCAGGTAATTAACTCAACACATAAAATTTTGATTTTGCAAGTTCACCTATTAATTTCCAATTATCTTATCCCAAAACCACAATTTGACAGTTTTTTTTCTCAATATCTTATTACAAACCTTAGATATCTTTGGGAAAAAATGAAAGTACTAGCATGGAATTGTCAGGGAATTGGCCAAAAAGACACTAGGGACCATCTAAGAAACTGCATACATAGAAATGATCCAGACATAGTTTTCCTCTCAGAAACCAAATCAAAAGATATTAAAACTAACTCTTTCATTAGAAAATTTGGCTTTCCTAATTATTGGTCACAGTCCTCTATTGGCCTCTCTGGAGGAATTGCTCTCTTATGGAAAGATGGCATGGGTGTGAATATTGTTGATGAACAAAGAAACCAAGTGGAGATCATGATCACAGCAGGGCCTCATAATGTACAGTGGATGCTTACATGTCTCTATGGAAGCCCAAGATATCAAGAAAAGAAAGAGCTATGGGAGAACATTACAACAAGAAGTCGGAATATGCAAGTACCATGGATGATTATTGGAGACCTGAATATCACCATCAACCCTCAAGAAAAGATCTCAAGTGCAAAATCAGCTCAGTCAAGCATCAACAAGCGAATCCAGGAATGGCTACTTCAAAATGATCTACTAGATGTAACATTCTCAGGATACCCATACACATGGAGCAATCACAGACAAGCAACTCAGCAAGTGCAAGCGAAACTAGACAGAGCAATGGCCAACTCAAAATGGCATGACATATTTCAATCAGCCAAAGTTTATAGTCTTACTGCATTTGGATCAGATCACTCTCCAATAATACTTCATACAAACCCAGCAGACAGAGAACTCAAGAAGCCTTTCAGAGTTTATGAAAACTGGATCCAACAAGACTCTTGCAAGGAACTAATAGCTAAAACTTGGACCCAGCTTCAACATGGCTCAGCAGCTTTCCAAATGGTGACAAAATTAAAACTCACCAAGAAAGAAATCAAAAAGTGGAACTACGAAGTCTTCGGCAATGTCACACAACACATCAAAGAAGTGGAAAAGAAGATACAAGAAACACAATTTAACCAACAAAAAGCAAGTGGAAGTACCATGGCAGATCTTCACAAGGAACTCAAATATTGGTATAAAATGGATTCAGATATGAAGTACCAGAATTCCAGGGAAAACATCTTAAAAAATGAAAGCAGAAACACCAAGTATTTCCACTCAAAAGCCAACTACAAGAAGAGAAGAAACCACATTGATTCTCTTAAAGATGACTTGGGCATATGGTATTCTGAGAGAAAGGATATTGAGCAAATTCTCATCAACCATTTCAGCTCCATCACAACTACTACAAAGCCACAAAGAGATGAAGAAATATTAAGCCTCATCAACCCATGCATAACAGAAGAAGACAACATCAGTTTAATCAGAGTCCCAAACATGGAAGAAATAAAAAGTGCAACTTTTCAAATCAAAGCTTGGGCTGCTCCAGGACCAGATGGTTTCCAGGCTGGATTCTACCAACAATGCTGGGATGTAGTAGGTAATGATGTCATCCTCATGGTGCAAAATTTTTTTAGAAATGGTTTTCTCCTGAAAGAACTCAACTACACCTTTCAAACCCTCATCCCAAAAACAGAGTGCCCCCAAAGCCCTTCAGATTTCAGGCCCATTAGTCTATGCACCATCAACTACAAAATTATATCAAAAATTCTTGCAAACAGGCTCAAACCAATACTCAAGAAAATAGTTTCTCCCTTTCAAGCAGCCTATGTACCAAATAGAAACATCACAGAAAACACCATCATAGCCCATGAAATTATTGATCATATGAAAAAGAGTAGGAACAAGTATGGGGAAGTAGGAATCAAGCTAGATATGTCGAAAGCTTTCGACAGAATTGAATGGAATTTTCTGGTAGACATCTTAAAGCAACTAGGCTTCTGCAATAAATGGTGCCAATTAATAAAGCAATGCATTGGTACTACTTCGGTCTCTGTGATGCTCAATGGTTCTTCTTGCAAGCCTTTCATCCCATCAAGAGGACTAAGACAGGGAGACCCAATCTCCCCTTATCTATTTATTCTCTGCATGGAGGGTTTCTCAAGAATGCTCTGTAAAGCTGAAAGCATGAAGAAAATACAAGGTATCAAACCAAGCCAGCACAGCCCAAGCATACATCACTTACTTTTTGCTGATGATTGCCTGTTATTCTGTAAAGGCAAAGAACAAGAAATCAGAAATCTACTAAACATCATCAACAAGTTCAGCTCTGCCTCAGGCCAAATGATAAATTTCAGCAAATCCAGTGTGTTCTTCAACAGACATATGCAGCCACAAAGATGTTCACAATTAATAAGCCTTCTACAAATGAAGCCTATGGGATTAAATGAGAAATACCTGGGTCTACCACTATTCTTGGGGAAAAATAAGAAAGAAAGCTTCAAACCAATTGAAGAAAAAGTCCAGAATAGACTTAGTACATGGCAGGGGAAGATAGTTGATCAAGCTGGAAGATCTACTCAAGTCCAAGCAGTGCTAAGTACTATGGCTAATTATCAGATGGGTTGCTTCAAAATGCCAAAAATATCATAGAAAGCATTGTGAGAATACAAAGGAATTATTGGTGGAGGAAAGACAAGAAAAAAGGATACAACCCAATAGCCTGGAGCTCAATCTGCAGACTTGGAGGAATGGGCTTCAAAAATACAGCAAAATTCAATGAAGCTTTATTGGCAAAACTGGCCTGGAAAATGATCACTGACCAGAACTCTCTCTGTGCAAGAATCTTAAGAGCAAAATACTTCCACAACAAAGATCCTCTAAGTGATAAAATAACAATGCAAGGTTCTGGATTTGGAAAAGCATATACAAGGGGCTTCAAATTGTGAAGAAATATTATGGGTGGAGTATTGGAAATGGATCACAAGTGAAAATATGGAAACATAACTGGATTGGAAATATCAAGCATAACAATCTATCACAAGCAGCTCAAAGACAAAGAAGATGATGACACTGTCCGAGCTTAATCTTTCAAGAAAATAAGCAATGGAATTTAGAGGCAATCAACCAACTTTTCAATCAAAATGAAAGTGAACAGATAAAAGAAATAAGAATTCAAACAGAAGCACAAGATACTCTTATCTGGAGCCTAACAAAAAATGGTGCTTTTACAGTCCAGTCTACATACAAAGCTTTGGTTCAAGAAAATAATGAAATCAGCATCAGTAAAGAAGACCAAAAGCACTGGTTGAAAATCTGGCACTTAAAGCTTCCATATAAGCTAAATCTGTTCCTATGGAGATGCATGAGGGAGATACTTCAAACAAGATCAAGAATAGGCAGGCATATGCAGCTGGAGGACTACTCTTGCCCTTTCTGCAAACAAGTTCCAGAGACTGACACTCATATCCTCCTTCACTGTGATCTGGCCAAAGTCATATGGTTCTCTATCCTCCCAGAAGCAATGCACTCTCAACAGCAATTCAACAGCCTGCAAGAATGGATCAAGTCCTGGAGTCAAGATCAAAGTATCATTTCATTCAAGAATGAAAAGAGTATCCTTTTAGCATCAGTAATCATGTGGCAAATATGGAAACATAGATGCTCACAAGTCTTTGAAGGAAAAAACACTCATCCTACCAATATCATCATAAGCATTAAAAACTACTGCACAAAGTATAATATCCTAACCTCTGAAAATAACTCACCTTGCAGACACCCTCTCAAAAGGGACATAAAGAAATGGGAAAAACCACCTAAGAATTGGTGGAAACTAAATTTTGATGCTGCTTTTAATAAAGAATCAAAATTATGTGGAATTGGTCTAATCTTGAGAGATTGTGCAGGGAGATTCATGGAGGCCTTGGTGAAGGTGACTAAAGCTAGAGATGCTGAGCAAGGAGAAGGTTTAGCCCTTCTAGAAGCAGTAGAGTGGATTCACAGTAAGGGTTGGAGAAACATCATCATAGAAGGGGATTGTAAGTCTGTCATTGAAGCAGTGACTTCAAATTTTGCTAATTCTAACTGGCAAGACCATAACCTTCTTTCGGATATTAGTAGGAAAATAGAAACTGTTAGTAGTATTAAGTGTGTGTTCTTTCCTAGGTCAGGTAATGAAGCGGCTGATGGGTTAGCCAAATATGCCAAAAATTATGTGTGTAATCAAGTGTGGGCTGAATCTCCACCAAGATGTATCCTCTCTATCCTAGAGAAGGACAACTCTATGTAATCCCCTCTTTTTTTAGTAATGAATTTGCTTTTATGATCAAAAAAAAAAAAAAATTTCTCAATTCTGAAACAGGATTGAGTATTAATTAGAGAATATTTTCTTTATTTTATGCTCATTTTTGTTATATATTTTTGTGAATTAAAATCCCTAAATCCCAAATATAAAGTAGAGGCCAATCTCCGAATTGGACGGGATGGGTGCCTCACACCTTCCCAGCTCGTGTTTTGATTCCCGGACTTAATCTCTGATAATTGGACCAATATTTCCTTTTGGGTCCCAACTCCCTAAGTTGGGTGGCGGCTTCGATAATAATTATTCCCTTATTAATAATTTTCCACGTGATTCCCATTTTGGGTATTTGAGAGGTCTTCACGGATTTCGACGGTATCTACAACGATATCTCGGCCAGATATATATGAAAACTTAAAGATAAGAATGAACTTGTTGATTATTGGCTCATGTTCATAACACTAACCTAGCTAATTATCATAACAAATCTTACAACAACAATAAAAAAAGTCACATAGAAATATATATCCAAAACAAATCGGAGCGCAAGTAATGTAAAGGAAACATAAGAGTTCAAGGAACACCAAATGCATTGACTAATTACAAATAAGAAGAAAAAATATTTCACCCATGGAATATCCATTTTTTCATCAAACCTATTTACAATTCCACCATAAACTTCTCAGAGATTCAGTATGAAAAATTTCTAACATATACAATAACGCGAATAGGCTCTAATTTAATCAGACCAATGAAGAAATTTTCTCCATCCTAAGATGAAAAAGCGGGGGTATAACAACCACACCCAATAATTCGTTCGACAATCTGTATGGACTAAACTCCAATATAATTCTGAGAGCACCAACTTAAAAGTGAGACTCAATCAAGAAATATATCCAAGAGCTTTATCTCTATTTCTCAACACAATCAGCACTTCAAACAGATAGAAATCTGTGAGCCTGATTGATATGAGAAATAATTTGGACGGTACCAAATACCAATGCCCAAGTGTCAATCAAGTTATATCCAACAAACAAGGTCAGATTTATCAACTGATTGAACTAGGCACAACCTGTGATGTTTCAATTATGGTGGGTTTGTTTGTAGAATTCACCGTTTCCAGGAATTTATAACCCCATGGGATTATAAATTCTGGGATTCATGCAAATTCCTTGTGTGTTTGGTAACTCAATTAAAATTCCTATAATTTATAGAGTTTTCTTGTATTAAAATCTTTGTACCGTTTGATACTACCCTCAAATCTTAAAATTGCATATATATGAGATTTAGAGTTAAAAATAAGTGGGTCCATAAATCCCTTGATAAGTTTCCCAGCAAATCTTAGGGGGGAGGGGTCGGACTCCATATGGAGGATTTGTTGGAAAATTGAATCCCGTAGGAAACGTGATTCCAAGGATTCGGGCAACCAAACATACAAAGGGAAACGTAATTCTACCAAATCCCCTGGACCCATAAATTCCACCTTTAAAATTCTACATCCAAACCCACCATTATATAAGCAAATATAATGCGGAAAATAAATAACACAGACACAATAAATTTTGTTAACGAGGAAACCGCAAATGCAGAAAAACCCCCGGGACCTAGTCCAGCTTTGAACACCACATTGTATTAAGCCGCTACAGACACTAGCCTACTACAGGTTAACTTCAGACTGGAATGTAGTTGATCCCTAACTAAGTCTCACACCGATTAAGGTACAGTCGCGTTCCTTATGCCTCTAGAGCCACGCCGGATTCTGCGCACTTGATTCCCTTAGCTGATCTCACCCACAACTAAGAGTTGCTACGACCCAAAGTCGAAGACTTATAAGCAAATATGTCTCCCACAAACATGTTTATTCTTTATTTGGTTTTTGTTCTATATTTTGATTAATCAAGGTGAACATGAACCAATTGATAATCCGGTCTTTTACTCCCGAAGAGCAGCCTAGAAATATCAACCACCTCACAATAACCCAACTGATTAACACAAGAAGTTATTGCGGAATCACAAGAGTCTGAGACGAAGAACTGTTGTGATTATTTTTTATATCTTACCTATCGGAGATAAATATCGAGTAAATCTTATAGAAGATAAAACTCAATGTGATAGAACAAGTAAGATCAAAATACGCAACTACATAGAAAATATTTGGATCTGGCTTCACGAATACTAAATGAAGTCTTCAAGTCGTTAACCTAATATGGTTTTGGAAAAACCTAGGTTAAAGGAGAATCGACTCTAGTACGCAACTAGGAACACACAGAAGTGTGGGGATTAGGTTTTCAAGTTGCTAGAGTTCTCCCTTATATAGCCTTTCAAATCAGGGTTGCTTACAATCAAAGCTAAGATAGCTTAGTCACAAAGCATTCAATATTCACCATTTGATGAAATCCTGATTTAAGATTCAAGCTAAGTCTGCTTAAAAATAAAGCAATCAATCTCCACCGTTAGATGGTCTTATCTTGTTACACACAGATGAAATATACCTTCATTTAGATATGGGTTACTATACCTAAACGTGTATATTGAGTTGGATCAATAACAGTTAACCGAAGTTATCCATATGAACACTTTTGTCTTAACTATATTCATCTAACACTTCTAGATCAAATATGATGATCAATCAATCATGAAAGATAATCAAATGTATCTAATTGTTTTTCACATAGAGTTGTTCAATTTTTCACTATCTCGTAGAAATATATATGAACAAATTGAAACAAAATCAGATTGATTCGTAATTTTACAAAGTACTTATACAAGAATCAATTCATGAACATTAAGCCACGGTTTGATTGCATTCCTTAATTCATAAATTTTTTAGTTCGTGAGTATGAGAATCATACATAACCGATTTTAGAACTTAACGACTGTGTTCGCAAACTAGGTACGCGAACAGTAGCTCCAGACCTTGGCTTAGTCAAGCCGTTCGCAAACCCGATTCGCGAACAACCGTCCCGGACCCAACTCGGGTAAACCCATTAAACATACTAGGTACGCAAACAAGAGTTTCAGACCTTCTCAGGTAAATCCATTTGCGTACTAGGTACGCAAACAAGAGTTCCAGACCCGAATCATTACAAAACAGTTCGCATACTAGGTATGCATACCGTGTTGCATCCAGACATGGGTAATTGTTCTAAACTCTCATTTCAATCATTGAAACATCCTTAGAAGATGACAATGGTAATCTCACACATACCATTAGATCCAAATAATTTTCAAGTGATCGAATGATCAATACGAAACTTCCCAAGTTAACATCAAATGACTGTCTCACACAAATCATGTAAGATGTTCAAGGTAATTTTCACATGATCATCTTTTGACTTCATATTTAGTTTCCAACAAATAAATTGTCTCCAACTAAACTCGTCAAGAATATGATTAACATATTTAAAGCAAAAACCTTCCAACACATATTTCGAGAAATAAATAAGTGAGATAAACTCAGCTCGAAATATCAAATATGTACAATGTAAAAGTCTATATAGCTATACGACTTAGTCTCATTAGAAGATAGAATAGAATAGACTTCTGAGTGATAGATAAGTTTTAGTCTTCATATACCTTTTGTTGATGAAGTTCCTCCAAGCTCCTCAGTAGATCTTCGTCTTCAATTGGTGACGCCGTGAAGTCCAAAGCTCAACTACACATTCTATCATAATCCGAGACATATCTATAAGTAAAATAAAAATCAAGTATATAGTTTTGATCAACTAAACTTGACAAACAAGCTTGAGATAGCAACGCTTGCGAGTTCGACCGAGCAGTGCTCTAACAGTCTCCCCCTTTGTCAATTTTAGTGACAAAACTATCAATACATGTGGATTATAAAATAAATAAACTTTTTAGCTTCTCATCCATCATGTTGGATTAAGTTGGCTCTTCAACATTCCTTGAATTCTTCGCTACTCCAAGTATTCCAGCGATTCTGAACGTGTTCAACTCTGCATCATTGTTGTTGAAGATCCGTAGCCATAACAATAAGAAAACAGATGTTCTCAATCATTGTTATATAGTGTTATAGTATTATTATATCGAATGAAAGTCCAATTGCATCACAACTTTGAAATAATACTATGGTGATATGTATCACTTCCCCCTTAGTCAATACTTCCATATCACAATAAAAACCGCTCCCCCTTACATAATGATCCGTAAACCATATGTATGCAGTATGAACTACCAAATAATTCTCCCCCTTTTTGTCAATATAAATTGGCTAAGGTACGAAAACTATGGGATCATAATGAAATTCTCAAAGAGATAATTCATGACCAAAAGAGAACATATCAACTTTGTTTCGATTATTTCACATAGTCGAAACTTAGTGTATTCATCAAGGAGTTTATAAAGATACAAGATAACTCCTATAATATTCCACAACCGCACTCCCCACAAAGATATGGCAATTAAACACAAGTTCAATTAAGAACTCTCCCCCATTTGATGTCATTCCCAAGAGAACAACATGAGCAACCTTACTTTTACAAGAAAAGAAGGATTTCTTAGGACGTTAACAAATCACATGGATTTGTATCTAGTAAACTCGAGTAAATTAACCAAAAGAGACCTTATTGATTAATTTAATGGGAAACGCCCAACATACGAAAACTTACGTTGCCTGAAAAGACGAGGGTACCCAAATAAACCACTATCTTTAAATTATCCACCATAAAGTCATATTACCGAAAGTGATTGTCTATGGACAAGGTCAAGACAATACTACAAATCGGTATTCACACTTTGTGTGATCGTCTATGGATACGAGATCAAGACAATACAACAATCAAAGTGTGATTACTTGATAATAGGTTCGGACTTAACTAAACACTATAGGATCACTATCAAGTAATATAGAATTAACGTTTGTGTAATTTACTTTTAATTATAATAAATAATTATAATTGCAGAAATAGAAAAGTAAAAGACACCACAAGATTTTGTTAACGGGGAAACCACAAATGCAGAAAAACCCCGGGACCTAGTCCAGAATTGAATACTCTCAGAATTAATCTGTTATACAAAATCTAAACCAACTTCGTATAGTTGAGACCAAGCAACTAAACCTAGTTCACTTAGTTTCTTCAGTATCCATGCGCTTCCGACATTCAATAAGTGCACGCACTGGAACAATTCCTTTGGATCGTATTCCAAACAGTAAAGGAACAACAAATCTGTTTAGTAACAACTCTCTTGATTCTTTCAGATTAAGATATCTCAAGTCATACGCAAAGGCTCTTCCGTTTAACCAATAAACTCCTTTGCCTGGTTAGATCAATCTATCCAATAACTACCGAAGTAGCAGAGTTTAGATTTACAATCAATCAATATAGAATCAAACAAGAAACTATAAGGTGATGCCGATCTCACACAACTAATCAATCGAATAAATCCGATTCTAGTCGGATCCCAGCCGATCAAGGTTTGTGCACACCTAAAGATATAGAAACCAAATAAGAAATCTTCTTTGTCTTCAAATCTTCTTTAATCTTCAATAAACACCTGCACAACACCACTTGAATCTCTTGTGATCAATCACACACAAAACGAAGTCTGTTAACAATGGATTATCACAAGATGTCTTTAGATCTACAAACAGTTCTAAATATCCCGTTGTTTATGGGTGAAAACTATCTCTGCCGGTTTTGTAATTTGGGGTGTGTGGATGAGAAATGAGTCTAAACCTTAAACAAATGCACTACACGGGAGTGCTTGTAGATTCGAGAAATCAATCTGTGCAAATCCGGCCTAAACCAAGAAATGGCCATTCCAGACTTGTTTCGGTCACAAAGTGAAGGAGATGGGGTTGATCTTAGGGAGGGAAGCGAAGAAGGTGTTGAGATTGTGAAGGTGTTGGCTATATATGACTTGTATCAGAAAGCTGAACTGGCTTGCAGGATGTAAGCTATCAGTTCTGGTGTTTGAATACGATGGTATCAACACTTGCCTCTGTTGTCTGGACTTGTTCTTGTTGTTTGGAAATAGGGAGGAGAACCTATTTATACAAGTCATTTGAGCCTTATTCACGTTTCTCATGGGAAGTAGAGGAAGTGGAGTGATGGAGTAGTGGAGTTGTGTGTTAGTGTTACACGACCAGTCTTGCCCACTTCTCCTGTCATCTCTAACCGTCCATGACTTCCTGACACGTTCTTGTGATTGGCGCGTTGCACGCTGCACGCTGTAAACCGCCATACCAATACCCCAGTATGTATCCCCCAGTTTGTGACATGATTGATGTCTCGAGTGTGTGGATCGTGGGACCCACTGAAAGTAGCATGTAATGCTAGATTAAATAACTAAGTTATTTAGGAAGTCGATACTTGTGAAGTATCGTGTGTATTCTATGCAGTCTTGCATCATGATGTGGTAAAGTGACGGGTGGTGATCACCATGACGCCTCCCTGACCAATTAACTCCTGACCAGGGTTGTATAACCAAGCCGGTGAAGTTGGACGGACGAGATGATCTTTGAGACACTCATCTGCGACCGTTGATGGAAGTAGGGTTTTTGAAGAGGTGCGCAAGCATCACTCTTCAGCTTGGTCGAATCCAGGCTTGGGATACAATTTTGACAGGGTCGATCGTGCATGTGTGTAGACGACATGACGGTGTAGGCGCCCATATCTCATTGTCTCGTGAAAGTGTGATCTGGGCCACTCAATTTGTCCGGCAAAGTTGAGCGGTCGAGATCAATTTGCAATAGAAATCTGGTGCCGCAAAAGCCGCGCATCATGCCAATTTTGGGCGCGCGTTCCAAGACGACCAAGCTTGGTCGGTCTTGGCCGATCAGCCCGGCGTGCATACGGTGGGATGGTGTATATACATGTACCTCATCGTCCCATAGAAACGTGATCTAAGCCACTCAGTTTTTCCGGTAAACTTGAGCGGTCGAGATCAGTTTGTGGTTGGGAAGTGTGACCACGCCTAGCTTGGGCGCGCGAATCAAGGTGTACATCCAAGTTTGGTCTTGGTCGATCGGGTGTGGAGATAGGTGGGCCCACAATGATCGTGTTGATACTTACCGGACCTGCTTAGTCTATTCCTGGACCCTTCATTCATGCAGGAGAAAATGGACACTCGTGATCGCGACACAAACCCTAATTAGGTTTTGCCGGTCGTGTGTCATACCCAGTTTGGGGCGCACGAATCAAGACGACTAACCATAGTTGGTCATGACCGATCAGTCAGGTATGTAGGCGGGCCCACGGTATTTGTGTTGACATGCTCTGGGCTCTTTGAATCTACATCTACACCCTCCATCTATGCCTGCGAAGCTCTTTGAATCTACATCTACACCCTCCATCTATGCCTGCGAAGATGGACGGTTGAGACTGTTTTGCGATACATGTAATGTGCCGCAAACCCTAATTTAGGGTTTTTCGTCCATACTGCTCTGGTTTGGACTGTTTGGCAAGCTATGCCACCCTTTTGGGGAGACCGACCATGCGGGGCCCGCATTGGGTCGGTAGTGAATATTCCAATACCTGCTTGGGGTCATGGATTCAATCTAAGCCATCCAATCATGCTAGTGAAGTTGGATGGTCGTGATCGTTTCTGAGACTGATATGGTCAGTTCAGGTTCAAATATGCTCAATCGGGTTAGTATAACACACCGAGAGTTGTAGCCTGTATGGGTATTTCGTACATGCTTCATTATTAATGCTTGGAGATTCGTGTTGCTCTGCTGAGAACAACACTCAGTCGTCATGCCGCACCGGTAATGAGTACAGGAAATACGAGGCCGGTAAATTCACAGGGTATATGGGATTGTTGCTACATGCTCCAACCTGGATGAATTTTGTGTATTTAATTCACAGAATGCTGGGATTATTGCCACATGCTCCATTCTAGGTGAATTAGTAAAGTGAAGAATTATTCATCACTTATTAATGGCTTTATCTTTTGCAAGATATTAGCGCATAATTTTGGCCCTTTACAATTTTAGCCTTAAGTGAAAATCCACCATCAACATTAAGTCCCCTGCCTAGCGCATAATGGTTACGCTATTGTGGGGTAGGCATAAGATGGTGACAAGTTTGTATACAGAAATGACCAAGCTAAGGTGAATATACATTTACCGCATAGGTCGACATCGTCAGGTGTTGTCCCAGAACTGGTCTCCTGATTAGGATGGTGGAGGGAACATCACTTGATCTGGCGAGTCGCTTTGGGTTTCCTCCGTATTATCTGGACAGAGCTTGGCCCATTTCTTGGACTAGGCGCACTCCCCTTCGTTACACGGCAGCTTTCCTCAGATATATCCGATAAGCATCATTGATCACTATCTTGAATCGGTAGCCTTTATAGGTGGCAAGTAGAGACTCATTTTCTCCTGGGATTCTGTTGACTTGCTAGATTATAAAGAAAAATTCTAAGGATTCTTCTCATCACATAGTCGTTCCTTTTGTATCTCAGGTATTGCTCCGTACTCATGTGATCAAGGTATTGAAAGCGTGAAGCGTTTTTTATTTTTAGGAAGCGATGCGTATGTCGAAGCGTGAAGCGTCGCTTCATGGTTGATGTTTGAAGCGGATGTTTTCTTATAAATAAATTATTAGTAACTAGTAATTAAAAATTTATTAAGAAGATAATATCTATATAAATTTTATATAAGTCTAAATTTTATTAAAAACAAAGCGTGTGTACACCAGTTCAACCTACTCCAGGCGAGTGGGAGGTGGGGTGTTCGATTCCCCCTTAAAATATTCATATTTTTCTTTTAAAAGCATTAAAAATTTGGCGAAAATTTTAAAGCTTCATGAAATATGCGCTTCACATGACCTCTTCGAAACGAAATGCTGAAATTTGAAGCGAACTCTGAAGCGTGAAGCGTGAAATTTGAAGCGAAGCGTACGCTTCATGAAAGATGCGCTTCACATGACCGCTTCGGAGCGAAATGCTAAAATTTGAAGCGAAGCGTACGCTCCGAAGCGTGAAGCGTACGCTTTTAAAAACCATGCATCTGATCTTCTGATTGACTGATGATGATACACATATTTTTGTGTGCCCATAACTTCTTTTTTCTTTGCAGCCTATCATGGAAGCAGCGGGCGATGATTATTCTGTAACTTGTCCAGAAGAGAGTTTCGAAGTTGACAAACCTGAGACTAATGCGCACGAGGAGGTAATGGCTAAAATTGATCTCCCACTTCGTGAAGTTGGTCGTGCTATACAGGGGATGTTTGTTCTGCACCTGCGTATCAACAGTGGACGCATATGTGCCATTTCAGCTGCGATCGACATGGAAGAACGGTGGAGGCATGAGGAAGCGTTGCGAGCACCAATAAGCGCAAGGGCAGAAAGATTTGCAGCGCAGTTAAAGAGGCGGAGAGTGTAGCATAAACGGCCTCCGGATGAAGATAGGCGTGATTATCCAATCCAGGACGGTGTGATAATCCTTGATTCTGACACAGACGGACCTGAGTGTTCGAAGGCAATCTGCGCAAACCCTAATGTTGATGTGGGCTTTGAGGAAGACTTGGAAGTTGTTCCTACCGATGATGTTAGGACGGAGAACGTTGCTATGGAAACATCTGAAGCGGAAGCTGAGGCTCTGAAGGGAGAAACGGTAGCAGGTGATGGCGTTGAAGCAGGACCTAATAGTGGTGCAGGCGCGGTTATTCTTCTTGACGGCTAAACCTCTTTGCTTCTTTTTCTCTTTTCAAGTGTATTCCCGTAATTTTTGAACCTCTTTCTTGTACTCAGTGGCGGCTGAGTTCAAGATCCTTTCTTCTGTTTGCTTACCATTGAATAAAGGTTTATGTCATAACCCCTCGTTAAGATTGCATCTGTATGTGTTCCTGACGTGAGATCTCCTTGGTCTTGCTGGGGCAGATAGCTCAAATCACTTTCTTTTTGTGCACACATTCTATTTCCTTCTTCCCATGAGATGTTTGCTTAGGGTTTCCTTCCTTGCTCCAGTGGGTCGATTTAGGCTGACTCACGACTTTGTGTTTTTAGGGGTAGAGAGGTTCTCAGATGGAAATAACGCTTCAATTAAATTGAAAATTGAAAATTGAAAACCCTAACTATGAATGCAAGTATTGCAATCATTTTCTGGAGGAATTACAAATATGACATGAAATTGTAAAAGGAAACACGCTGGAGGAAATAGCACAACGTTTTAAAGTGTGGAGGACGATGGAAAGTGGTAGCACAACGTCTTAAGTTCGGTAGGGTTTGAGCCATTGTGAGTGAATTGTTATGCCTTCTAGTTTATCAGCGTTGATGAGCTTGCAGTAGCCGCCTAGGATAACATCTGCTACTAGGTATGGTTCATCTTCTCTTTCGGTGGGTGAGTCAGGTGGAGTGGTCATTTTCACCATCATGCTCCCAACCTTGAATGCAGTCGTCTTCGTCACCAGATCTCTAATTCCAAATGGATTTGGGCGTGCAGATACCCATACCTTGGTCTTATCATCTTTGACCAAGACAACCTCTACGCTTTTGATAAAACGTTTGAAGGGTCCGGCTTCCCATTCACATCTCTTAGCCGGGGTTGGTTTGTTGGTTGGAGCCAGTCCCCAGGACTTATCAGAGTGAGGAGTGATTGGTTGCAAGAAGGGTTGCGTGATGAGACTTACTTGAGCTCGGAACCTCTTAATGTATGCTGATGGGCTCTCTCCAGGAAGTTGTGTCACATTGGAAAGATGCAGGTGCGGCAACGGACAACCTTCAGGTCCAGACGGCTTGTTAGAGATCCTTTCAGGTGTCGTAACCGGTAGAGGGCAAACTCCCAGTGTTGTCTTGTTGTCGTGTACCCAAGAGCGTCATAGGATCATGTCGTAATTCGGATGCTCTCTGATTATGTAGAACTTTGCTTGTGTCGAGGCATCGCCCAATTTTACTTCAAGATCGATGTATCCATATGCATCTCTGAGTTCTCCTTCTGGAGTCTTAATCACAATTGGGTTGCGAGTAGCCTCCTGTTTTGAAATCTTTGCTGCTTTTAAGGTCTGGAGAGTGATGATGTTGAATTCAGAGGCCGTATCGATCAATGTGTTATCAAACTCGATATCCTTCAAACGGGAAACGGTTAAGAGTCCCCAATTTCCCTTCCTTGCATCTTTCAACAAGGACTGAGGTTTCGAGACCGCTTCCTCTTCCAGATACAAGCGTTTGCCTGAGACAACACGGTTGAGGGCTGCAAATATGTCCTGACGCTGTGCTTTGGAGAAGTACAAGATCTCGCATAAATGTTCCATCATAGATTGTACAGTCTTGCAAACGGAATCCCCAGAAATCATGCAGTTCCTGACAGGAAGAGGGTCTCTACGAACACCTTCGTTTCCAAGTTGGAGTTCTACTGTCTCTACCTTTTCTCTGAAGATTTGTTTCATCCTGTTGCAGTCTTTGGTTGGATGGTGAACGAACCTATGGTAGCGATAGTACTTAGGATCCGCCATATTTTTCTCAGTTGGTGGACGTCTGATAGGAGGCAGCTTGATGGCATCGTCTTGAATCCACGCCTCCAAGAGTTCCACTACTTCATTCATGGGGAACGGGAAACCTGTATCTTCGGTGTCTTGTGCAGGAGTCTTGACCGCTCCCCTTTGAGAAGAAGTCATGTGTGCTGGAGCCGCACGCTTGGGTTGTTGTTCTGTTGCTGAAGCTTTCCTTTTTCCTCCTTTGCCTACCACGCTCACAGAAGGACCACTGTTGTATTGTTTGTTTGTGAGGCGCCTGCTTCCTCGACTCTCACATGGATCTTCGTTTCGAACAACCCTGGTTCTCTCTAGCAACGCTGGGGCGGTTGTGGCTGACCGTTTGGCAGCTTCATGGAGTTCGGAGAATGTCTGAAAGCCCATATTCTCTAGTAAAGCGCGGTATATGGGTATCATCCCGTTGATGCCCAGCTCCACCCACTGGCGTTCAGTGATGTTCAGATCATGACAATCTAGTGCTTGAGTTCTGAACCTCTTAACAAAGTCGTTCGGATGCTCGTTGTTCCGCTGAGAGACTCTCCCTAGATCTGAAAAGGTGATCTGCTCGGATACGAAGAAATACTTCCTGTAGAAAGCACCGACCATCTCGCCCCAATTGGATACGTTGTTGGGTGCGATGTTGTTGTACCAGGTGTACGCCCTTCCCGTAAGTGATTTCGAGAACTTTTTCAGGCGGAGAACATGATTGTACTCATGCTCCCCCAAGGATTCCAAAAATCGAGAGATGTGTTCACGAGCGTTACCATTACCATCGTAGAGGAAGAACTAAGGCGAGGTGTATCCTCTTGGAAGAGGGATTCGTTGCATATCTTGAGGGTACGACGGCTGATGTTGGTGTGCATCCATCAGATTTCCTTTGCCTCGGTTTTGGAGAAGTCGTTCTAGGTCCTCACGTGTGATGAAGTTGGATGGCTGGTCCCTCTCTCTTGGGCGTTCAGGAGCAACACGAGCTTCTTCACTCATGTGGGTCCGAGTGGAAACGCCTTCTCCGGGTGTATTGAATGCATCCCTTGCTGGCTCCAAGGGTTGTCGTGAATCTTGTGGCAATCGTTCAGTTAAAGTTTTAAGTAAAGTGAGTACTGTAGTTGCAGGAAATCCTACACTACACCCCTCACAAGAATCTATACAATCAAATCATTTTAGGATGAACAATTGTAATTTTATTTGATTAAACTCTTAAAATGCTTACAAGATGAGATGGAAATCAGTTAAAGAATTACAATCACTCTAAATTTTCTCTCTCTTAATGACTTGCCCAACACTCGAAAAAGAGCTCTCTCACAATAGGCCTGCTCGGCTCCTTATATAGGGTATTACATAATGGATGACAGCTAAGCTGTCCTTTATTTTCGGGAATAACTTGCGAAATATTGCAAGTGTACAAATATATAATCTCGCAACTCTCCTAGATCTCGCTAGGTCTTCACATCTTTCTCATGTTTTGGCTGTCGTCATTCATTGCGTCATTTATATTACTCTTCTGCGACACCTTCGCAATGCTGTCGTTTATTGATCTCGCGAGGTATTCATGTCGCGATATTCTGATCCTACATCTTGCCTCTTCTCATGTCTTATCTGCGAAGAAGAGAATGTCATGAGAACTAGTATTTTTGAAATGCCGCAACTGTTCATCTTTATCTGTTTTTGATATGACCCCGTACTTTTACACAGATTTTATTGCACGTGTTTCTTCTTCCGCTCTTTTCTTGACACGTTGTTTATGGGTGAAAACTACTCTTGCAGAATTTGGTAATTTGGGGTGTGGATGAGGAATGAATTTAAACCTTAAACAAATGCACTGCGCGGTGAGTGCTTGTAGATTCGAGAGATCAATCTGTGCAAGTCCGGCCTAAACCAAGAAATGGCCGTTCAGGACTTGTTTCGGTCACAAAGTGAAGGAGATGGGGTTGATCTTAGGGAGGGAAGCGAAGAAGGTGTTGAGATTGTGAAGGTGTTGGCTTGCTTATGACTTGTAATGAAAGGTGAGCAGGCTTGTGATTGATGCCGATAAGCTCGGGTGTTGGAATACGTTTTTGTATTAACACTTGGTTTTCTGTAAATCCGGACTTGTGTTGTTGTTTGAAATAGGGCGGAGAACCTATTTATACAAGTCATTGAGCCTTATTCACGTCTCTCGTGGGAAGTGGAGGAAGTGGAGTGATGGAGTAGTGGAGTTGTGCGTCGGTGCCACACGACCAGTCTTGCCCACTTCTCCTGTTCATCTCTAACCGTCCATGACTTCCGACACGTTCTTGTGATGGCGCGTTGCACGCCGCACGCCGTAAACCGCTGAGACCAATACCCCGATATGTATCCCCAGTTTGTGACATGATTGATGTCTGGAATGTGTGGATCGTGAATCCGCGAAAGATAGCATGTAATGCTGAATTGAATAACTGCGTTATTCAGGAAGTCGATACTTGTGAAGTATCGTGTGTATTTTATGCAGGTACTGCATTATGGTGTGGTAAAGTGATGGGTAATGACGCCTCACTAACCAAATAAATCATGACCAGGGTTGTATAACCAAGCTGGTGAAGTTGGACGGATGAGATGATTTTTGAGACACTCATCTGCGACCGTTAATGAATATTAGGGTTTTTTGAAGAGGTGCGCAAGCATTACTCTTGACTTGGTCGAAACCGAGCATGGAAAGGGATTTGGAGAGGACCGGTAGGGCATGTGTGTAGACAAGCATGCCGGTGTGCACGTCCATACCTCACTGTCCCATGAAGGCGCGATCTAAGCCACTCAATTTGACCGGTAAAGTTGAGTGGTTGAGATCGGTTTTGCGGCAGAAATCCATTGCCGCAAAGGAGTTGGAAACCGCGTGACATCCCTAGTTTGGGCACGCGTTTCAAGACGACCCATCTTGGTCGGTCTTGGTCGATCATACCAGCGTGTAGGTGGTAGGCTGGTGTTCACACCTATACCGCCTATCCCATGAAAACGTGATCTAAGCCACTCAAATCGTCGGTGAAGTTGAGTGGTCGAGATCGTTTGCAATTTGGGAAGTGTAACCACGCAAGTTTGGGTGGACGGTTTGGGATAGCCAGGCATGGTATGCCTTGGCCGACCACGTGAAGAGATAGATGGGCCCACGGTGGTCATGCTGGTATGACCGGACCTGTTTAATCTAATCTCGGACCCTCCATCCGTGCCGGAGAAGATGGACACTCATGATGCTCAAAACCCTAATTACGGGGTTTCAAAGCCGCGCGTCACTCCTTGTTTGGGCGTACGAATTTGTTACTGACCATGCGTGGTTGGTCTTGACCGATTGGTCAAGTGTGTAGGCGGCCCACACAATAATCGTTTTGACATGCTCTGGGCCCTTTGAGTCTACATCTACACCCTCCATCTATACCTGCGAAGATGGATGGTTGAGACTGTTTTGCGACACATGTAATATGCCGCAAACCCTAATTTAGGTTTTCCGTCCATAATGCTTGGTATGAACGGTTTCTTGGCAAGCTAGGCCAATGACCGACCATGCGGGGTCGGCCGTGGGTATTCCATACCTGCTTGGGGGTGATGGAATTGATCCGTGGTCATCCAATCATGCTTATGGAGTTGGATGACTGCGATCGAGATCATATCCCGGACTCGACGGTCGGTCAGGATGCTCAATCGGGCTAGTATAACACACCGAGAGGGGCTCAATCGGGCTAGTATAACACACCGAGAGTCGGCCTGTACGGGTATTTCGTACATGGTTTCATTATAGTGCTTGGAGGTTCGTGTTACTCGTAAGAGTAACACTCGGTCGTCATGCCACACCGATAATGAGTACTTTGGAAATACAAGGCTGATATGAAATTCACAAGATGGGATTGTTGCTACATGCTCCAACCTGGAGGAATTCCATGTATTCACAGAATGGGATTGTTGCTACATGCTCCATTCTTGGTGAATTAAGTGAGGGAATATCCAACACTTATAAATGGCTTTATCTTTTACAAGATGTCAGCGCATGATTTTTGGTTTTTACAAATTTAACCTTAAACGAAAATCCACCATCAACATTAAGTCCCCCGCCTAGCACATAATGGTTACACTATTGTGTGGTAGGCATGAGATGGTGACATACATATATACTGAAATGACCAGGCTAAACTAGATACATATTTACCGGATAGTCAGGCGTTGCCCTGGAACTGGTTGGTTCTGATTAAGGATGCGAAGGAAACAGGACTTGATCTGGTGAGTCGCTTTGGTTCCTCTTGTACATATCTGAGCTCGGCCGCTTCTTCAGGTGTACTTCTTTCATCATACATGGCTTTCCTCAGGTATATCTGATAAGCCTCGTCGATTGTTATCCCGAATAAGCAGCCTTCATAGGTGGCAAGTAAAGACTTCTTTTCCTTCTAGGATTCTGTCGACTTGTAAGATTATAAAGACTCATCTCACGTGGTCGTTTATTCTATATCTCAGGTACTGCTCTGATTTTCTGATTAACTGATCGATGGATTTGATGATCTCTTTTTTTTTGTGTGTGTGCTCATAACCTCCTCTCCTTTGCAGTTTATCATGGAAGCGGTGGGCGCTCATTCTGTTGCTTCCCCAGAAAGAAGTTTTGAAGTTGACAAGCCCGAAAACCATGCGCACGAAGAAGTAATGGCTAAGATCGATCTTCCACTTCGCGAAGTCGGTCGTGCTATACAGGGGATGTCTATCTCCCACCTTCGTATTGCCAGAGGACGTATCTGTGCACTTTCAGCTGCGATTGACATGGAGGAGCGGTGGAGGCGCGAGGAAACGCTGCAGACACTAGTAAGCGCAAGGGCAGAGAGATTTGCAGCGCGGTTGAAGAGGCGGAGAGTTGAGCATAAACGACCTCCGAGTGAAGACAAGTGTGATTACCCGATCCAGACGGCGTGATAATTCTTTATTCGATCGATACTGACGAACCCGAACATGTGAAAGCAATTTGCGCGGCCCCGGTGTTGCTATGCCCTTTGATGCTCCCATTTGGTGATGTTGGGATGGAATGCGGCTGCTGCTGCGGAGATGTCGATGAAGAAGCCGAGGTAGATCCGAAGGGAGGTGCATCAACAGGTGATGGAGCAGAATCTGACGGTGATGTGAGCGAGGCTAATCCTCTTGGCGACTAGAACCTCTTTTCTTCCTTTTTCCCTTTCCAAGTATATCCCGTATATTTGAATATCTTCCTTGTACTCAGTGGCAGCCGAGTTCAAGGTTTTCTTCCACTTGATTGTTTGAATAAAGATTTTCTTTTATAATCCTTTGTCAAGACTGCAACCGAACCTTCTCAGGCGCAAGGGTGCGCCTTCACATGTAATCCTTAGTGATAAAAGAAGTAATACTATAATGGAATATCCACGGACTGTGCTCCGATGCAAGATCTTCTTGGCTTTCTTTGGGCGAGATGGCTCAAATCATTTTCCTTTTGTGCACACGTTCTATTTCCTTCTTCCCATGAGATGCTTGTTTAGGATTTCCTTTCTTGCTTAGTGTGTTGATTTAGGCCGACTCAGGGCTTTGTGTTTTTAGGGGTAGAGAGGTTCCCAGATGGAAATAATACTTCAATTAAATTGAGAATTGAAAATTGGAACCCTAACTGTGAATGCAAGTATTGCAATCATTTTCTGGAGGAATTACAAGTATGACATGAAACTGTAAAAAGGAAACACGCTGGAAAAATAGCACAGCGTTTTAAAGAGTGGAGGATGCTGGAAAGTGGTAGCACAGTATCTTAAGTTCGGTAGGGTTTGATCCATCGTGAGCGAATTGTTATGCCCTCTAGTTTATCAGCGTTGATGAGTTTGCAGTAGCCGCCTAGGATAACATCTGCTACCAGGTACGGTTCATCTTCTCTTTCGGTAGGCGAGTCAGGTGGAGTGGTCATCTTCACCGTCACGCTCCCAACATTGAACGTAGTCGCCTTCGTCACCAGATCTCCAATTCCAAACGAGTTTGGTCGTGCAGATACTTGGACCTTGGCCTCATCGTCTTTGACCAAAACAGCTTCCACGCTCCTGATAAAACGCTTGAAAGGGCCGACCTCCCATTCACATCTCTTAGCCGGGGTTGGTTTGTTGATTGGAGCCAGTCCCCAGGACTTGTCAGAATGAGGGGCGGTAGGTTGCAAAGAGAGTTGTGTGGTGAGACTTACTTGGCATCGGGACCTTTCAATGTATGCCGACAGGCTCTCCCCGGGAAGTTGTGTCACATCGGCACGTTGCTGGTGCGGCAGCAAACAATCATCAGGAGGTCCAGAAGGCGTGTTGGAGATTCTTTCAGGTACCGAAACCGGTAGAGGACAGACTTCCAGTATGGATTTGTTGTCCTGCATCCAAGAGCGCCCTAGGATCATGTCGTAGTCGAGATGGTCTTTGACTATGTAGAACTTTTCTTGTGTCGAGACATCACCCAATTTGACTTCAAGATCAATATATCCATGTGAATCTCTGAGTTCTCCTCCTGAATCTTTGACCACAGTTGGGTGACGATGATAGGGTGTAGAATACATCCTATTTACTATCTATTGTTTATGCTTTCTTTGCTATTTTTCTTGTAAATTATGTATTTTACGCTTGTTTTGAGTTTTATAGCTACTATGGAGTCGCACGGACGACAAGAAGAAGAAATCACCCAATTTGAGAAAAAGGGCAAAATTGTCATTTCATGGGCGAACATTATCTGGAGTCCAGCCACGGTTAAGGGTTACTCTCTATTGGAGGAGCACTAAAAATAGGCCAATGAGGTTAAGGGGCGTCTACCTGTTATTCACTTATGGGATTGCCAACTGGGTATCCCTTATCAGGTGACGGGTGCTGAATACTAACCCTACTCTGATAAACCTAAACCTAGACTTTTCTCGTTTTCAATCATCACTTCTCATTCTTATTCACCTAGAGCTGAAATTGAGAAATAAACAGCGGCTGCGCTGTGTTTCCGAGAGATTGAGAAATGAGGATCGATGTTCAACCAAGAAGACAAGGAAGAAACTGGATCGAGAAATTGAGAAGCAGTCGAGACTCGAGAGAAGAAGATTTTGGAAAAGGGTTTCGATTTGAATCTGCAACCGAAGAACAAGTGAAGGAAATCAGTGATGAATAAAGGGTTAAACATGGATCCGATTATGAGAGGTTGAATCGAGAAGAAATTGAGATAAGGGGATCTGTGGAAATCGAAACAGGTGAGGAGAAATCGAAGATGAATTTATGCCAGGGCTTGAAGAAATTAGGGTTCCTGAAATCGAAGATAATATGGGTTTTGGTTAACAACCGAGTTCGTGAAGTAATTGAAAACATGGGTTCGTGGAAAGAGAAATCGAACTCAGGGATGATGAGGTCGGTCTGCAAGAAGAAACTCACAGATATGTGAATTATGCTGCTGTGAGGCTCGAGATTCAGAGAAGATGATAGTTGAGTTGTTGCTATGGATGATGTGAAATAAGAGAAATTGATAAGGAAGGGTTAAGGTTCGTTGTTGATGGTTCTGAGAATCCGATGCTGCTTCCATGGTGATGGGTTCGACTCTGGTGCTGTTGGTGGCTAATTCTTTGTGAATTGAAGAGAGGGTTGTTTGAGTCAAAGAATTTGATAGAAGAGAAATTAATGAGCTTCAATGGGTGTTTGCGGTTGTATGTCGCTGTACCTGAGAGGGAAGAATTGAGCTCATTCTTGAGCTGTTATGACATACAGGGACAGATGAAGAAGAGAGATGGATTGGTGGCAATTAGAAGGCAACAGAATGAGGCAGTAAAGCTTAGATGTATGTGTAGGATTCTTAACAGGAATTGAAGCAGAGAACGGCTGAATTTGGCCCTGTGCAAGTCCAAACAAACAAACGAAACTCGGCGGTTTTCGCACCCGGCGAGTCAACTCGGCGATGACCGATCCGAGCCGATCCAACTCGGTGAGTAAGACAATCCGATTAGACTAATCGGTGACTCGCTGCCGACTCGGTAGCTAACTCATCATCTGCCTTGACCGTTGACTGACGGTTTGACCCTTTTGACCGTTAGTCCTAACGGTGGACTGACGGAATATTCCGTCGAATATACATGTGACGGCGAAGAATTCAGGTGACCGGCGGTGACTATTCTTGCCGGATTCCGGTCAACTTCCGGCCATGATACCAGCTTTCCGGCGACCAAAATTACAGAATTTTGTGTGGATTCTTCTCATGGGTGTGAAGACTTAAATTTGGAAATTGGATGAAAATTTGTGGAGAATTCTCTAGAATCATCTAAACTCATGGGTTTGTGGAATTGGGCTAAAATTTGGAAAGAGAAGATGGAAGATTTGAGAAAGGCTTGAACTTGGAAATTGAATTGCTAAAGGAAAGGGGTTCTATTCCTTGGAAGATTTGGAGAATATTGAAGCCTATAAATAGAGAAGTTTTCTACATATCTTTTACACACCTCTCTACACACACAACACTTGTGTTTTTGCTTTCAATTCTTCTTCTTAATTATTTGTGTGAACTTGAAAATTCTCTTTTTAATTATTTTGTGTGAATTTCAAAGACATGAGTAGCTAATTTTATTATTGATTGAGGATGAATTCTTAGTTCTTAATATATGATTTGAGTTTTGTTTCAATTATATCTTGAAGTTTTTCACATAATTATCGTTTGTTTTTACTAATAGGAATGTTTATTCATTCATGATTGATTGATAGATTGTTTAGAGTGCACGCTAAATTGATTTGTTAATTTGATCTAAAGCTAGTGAAAGTTAGGGGATAAGTAATCGTTTCTTGACTCTTTACATAAGTAGCAAACACGAGACCTTGCGGAGGGATTCCGTGGAGCAATTGTGTGTGAAAACAACGTTAGCAAGTAGACCTTGATCTAAGAGTCTAACTACTAATATTAACCTAATAAGTTCATAAATCTTAATGCGTTTATTTAAATTACATCTTGAGTGATCTACTACTAGGTGGTTTGGTAAATAGAATCCGGTAGTCGAGAACTTCCGTGTCCGGTGATATAAGGGATTTAGGGGTTTAACACTGATCTAGCTGCTTTACCTACGGTTGGTGATAATCTATGACTAATAACAAGTAGAAAAGAACATAACTTTAATCATTGTTTTGCAACGAACAATGATTCCTTGATCTTGTCTCTCTTATTGATTTCAACTTTATCTTTTAGTTGCTTTGTTTATTTTCTTTTGCTTTATACATCCCCCCTTTTGTGTCAATTTTTACAACTAGAATCTCTTGCTCCTCGTGGGAACGAACTTGACTTCCATTATATTATTTTTAATTGAGTGGAAATAAGATATTAATTTGATTGCACCTACGACACGCATCAGACGAGTAGTTTCCTGCTTCAAAATCTTTGCCGCTCTCAAGGTATTGACAGTAATGATGTTAAATTCGGAAGCCGTATCTATTAACGCGCTATCGAACTTAACGTCCCTCAAACGAGTGACAGTTAGGAGTCCCCAGTTTCCCTTGCTTGCGTCTTTCAGGAAAGACTGGGGTTCTTGGACTGCTTGTGGATACAAGCGCCTACCTGACACAACGTGGTTGAGGGCTGTAAATATGTCTTGACGCTGTCCTTTGGAGAAATACAAGATTTCACACATGTGCTCCATCATAGATTGTACGGTCTTGCGAAAAGAATTCCCAGAAATCATGCAGTTCCTGATAGGTAAAGGGTCTCTATGAACACCTTCGTTTCCAAGCTGGAGTTCCCCTGTCTCTACCTTTTCCCTGAATATCTGTTTCAACCTGTTGCAATCTTTGTTTGGATGATGGACGAACCTGTGGTAGCAACAATATCTGGGATCTGCCATTTCTTCTTCGGTTGGAGGACGTCGATAGGGGCAGCTTTACGGCGGCGTCTTGGATCCACGCTTCCAAGAGCTCTATCACTTCATTCATGGGAAAAGGAAAACCCGTGTCTTTAGTGTTTTTTGCGCAGAGTTTTGTCTGTTCCTTTTCGAGACGAAGTCTTGTGTGCGGGGATGTCCGCTTGGTTTGTTGTTCCTTCTTTGGAGCTTTCCTTTTCTCTCCTCCGCCCACTACACTCACGATGAAGGACCGGTGTTGTATTGCTTGTTCGTGAGGCGCCTGCTCCCTCGACTTTCACGTGAATCTTCACTTCGAACAACTCGGTTCTTTCTAGTAGTCCAGGTGCGATTGTTCTTTGAACGCTTGGAAGCTTCATGGAGTTCGAGAGAACGTTTGAAAGCCCAGATTCTCTAACGAGAGCGCGGTATATGGGTATCATCCCGTTGATGCACAACTCCACCAATTGTCGTTCGGTGACGTTCGGGTCATGACAATCCAGCGCTTGAGTTCGAACCTTTTGACGAAGTCGTTAGGATGCTCGTTGTTCCGTGAAGAATTCTTCCTAGATCCGAAAAGGTGATTTGTTCGGATACGAAGAAATACTTTCGTAGAAAAGCACCGACCATCTCGCTCCAGTTGGATATCTTTGTTAGGCGCGATGTTGTTGTACCAGTGTACGCCCTCCCCGTAAGTGATTTCGAGAATTCTTTCAGTATGAGAACATGATTGTATTCATGTTCCCCAAGGATTCCAAGAATCGAGAGACATGTTCACGAGCATTACCGGACCGTCGTAGAGGGAGAGGCGGGGGAGAGGTGTAACCTCTTGGAAGAGGGATTCGTTGCATATCTTGAGGGTATGGAGGTTGGTGTTGATGTGCATCCGTCAGATTTCCTTTGCCTCGGTTTTGAAGGAGTCGTTCTAGATCCTCACGTGTGATGAAGTTGGGTGTCTGGTCCCTTTCTCTTGAACATTCAGGAGCAACACGAGCTTCTTCACCCATGTGGGTCCGAGTGGAAACGCCTGCTCCGGGTGAATTGAAGGCACTTCTTGTTGGCTCCAAAGATTGACGTGAATCTTGCGGCAATCGTTCAGTCAACGTCTTGAGGAAAGTGAGTACCTCCTTCTGAGTTGCGGCCATATCTGTTTGAGTCTTAGCAAGAACTTCCTGTTTCTCCATCAAGTCTGCAACGGTAATAGACGGTGGTCCTCCTCTTGTGCCTCCGGCTCCTCGTCCTGATGGGTGAGTGAAAGTTGTTGCTCTGGTGACCACTGGAGGTGTTACACTTGAGGAGATGCCGGGATTTGCGGCTGCTCCGCTCTCAGTGATGGGAGGCGTTACACCTACGGGGTGTCTCTGCTCCGCTAGTGTTGGTGATAGAGGTAACGGCTCCTCGAGATGTGTTGGCTACGGTAGCTCCACTGACGGGTACTTCGACACCAGGATTGTTATCCACACTAGCCCCATCAGAATTGATTGCTGATCCAGACCTTAATTCCACCATCTTGAAATGAATTGTTGATTGAATTGATTATAAGATCTACCCTTTTTGAAATTGATAAAATTGAATCGGATTTGGAAGAAATTGACTTTACAACCGAGAGATTAACCTCCCACTGTGGTCGCCAATTGTTTATGGGTGAAAACTACTCTCCTGAGAATTTGGTAATTTGGGGTGTGGATGAGGAATGAATTTAAACCTTAAACAAATGCACTTTGCGCGGTGAGTGCTTGTAGATTCGAGAGATCAATCGTGCAAGTCCGGCCTAAACCAAGAAATGGCCGTTCCGGACTTGTTTCGGTCACAAAGTGAAGGAGATGGGGTTGATCTTAGGGAGGGAAGCGAAGAAGGTGTTGAGATTGTGAAGGTGTTGGCTTGCTTATGACTTGTAACGTAAAGGTGAGCAGGCTTGTGATTGATGCCGTAAGCTCGGGTGTTGGAATACGTTTTTGTATTAACACTTGGTTTTCTTGTCTCGTCTGGACTTGTGTTGTTGTTTGAAATAGGGCGGAGAACCTATTTATACAAGTCATTGAGCCTTATTCACGTCTCTCGTGGGAAGTGGAGGAAGTGGAGTGATGGAGTAGTGGAGTTGTGCGTCGGTGCCACACGACCAGTCTCGCCCACTTCTCCTGTTCATCTCTAACCGTCCATGACTTCCCGACACGTTTTGTGATGGCGCGTTGCACGCTGCACGCCTGTAAACCGCCAGACCAATACCCCGTATGTATCCCCCGGTTTGTGACATGATTGATGTCCTGGAATGTGTGGATCGTGAATCCGCGAAAGATAGCATGTAATCTTTGAATTGAATAACTGCGTTATTCAGGAAGTCGATACTTGTGAAGTATCGTGTGTATTTTATGCAGGTACTACATTATGGTGTGGTAAAATGATGGGTAATGACGCCTCACTAACCAAATAACTCTTGACCAGGGTTGTATAACCAAGCTGGTGAAGTTGGACGGATGAGATGATTTTTGAGACACTCATCTGCGACCGTTAATGAATATTAGGGTTTTTTGAAGAGGTGCGCAAGCATTACTCTTCACTTGGTCGAAACCGAGCATGGAAAGGGATTTGGAGAGGACCGATAGGGCATGTGTGTAGACAGCATGCCGGTGTGCACGTCCATACCTCACTGTCCCATGAAGGCGCGATCTAAGCCACTCAATTTGACCAGTAAAGTTGAGTGGTTGAGATCGGTTTGCGGCTGAAATCCATTGCCGCAAAGGAGTTGGAAACCGCGTGACATCCCTAGTTTGGGCACGCGTTTCAAGATGACCCATCTTGGTAGGTCTTGGTCGATCATACCAGCGTGTAGGTGGTAGGCTGGTGTTCACACCTATACCGACTATCCCATGAAAACGTGATCTAAGCCACTCAAATCGTCCGGTGAAGTTGAGTGGTCGAGATCAGTTTGCAATTTGGGAAGTGTAACCACGCAAGTTTGGGTGGACGGTTTGGGATAGCCAGGCATGGTATGCCTTGGCCGACCACGTGAAGAGATAGATGGGCCCACGGTAGTCATCTTTGGTATGGAGGACTGTTTAATCTAATCTCGGACCCTCCATCCGTGCGGAGAAGATGGACGCTCATGATGCTCAAAACCCTAATTCTCGGGTTTCAAAGCCGCGCGTCACTCCTTGTTTGGGCGTACGAATTTGTTACTGACCATGCGTGGTTGGTCTTGACCGATTGGTCAAGTGTGTGGCGGGCCCACGGTAATCGTGTTGACATGCTCTGGGCCCTTTGAGTCTACATCTACACCCTCCATCTATACCTGCGAAGATGGATGGTTGAGACATTTTGCGACACATGTAATATGCCGCAAACCCTAATTTAGGGTTTTCCGTCCATAATGCTTGGTATGAACGGTTTCTTGGCAAGCTAGGCCAATGACCGACCATGCGGGGTCGGCCGTGGGTATTCCATACCGCTTGGGGGTGATGGAATTGATGCGGGGTCATCCAATCATGCTTATGGAGTTGGATGACTGCGATCGAGATCATATCCGGACTGATACGGTCGGTCAGGATGCTCAGTCGGGCTAGTATAACACACCGAGAGGGGCTCAATCGGGCTAGTATAACACACCGAGAATCAATCTGTACGGGTATTTCGTACATGGTTTCATTATAGTGCTTGGAGGTTCGTGTTACTCTGTAAGAGTAACACTCAGTCGTCATGCCACACTGATAATGAGTACTGGAAATACAAGGCTGATATGAAATTCACAAGATGGGATTGTTGCTACATGCTCCAACCTGGAGGAATTCCATGTATTCGCAGAATGGGATTGTTGCTACATGCTCCATTCTTGGTGAATTAAGTGAGGGAGTATCCAACACTTATAAATGGCTTTATCTTTTACAAGATGTCAGCGCATGATTTTTCTGGTTTTTACAAATTTAACCTTAAACGAAAATCCACCATCAACACACGTCTTTTTCAACTGTTTATTCTTGACCATTCACGTCTCCTCTCGCATTAAATGCATTTATCTTCTCGAGAATTCTTCTCTATATATAGTTTTCTCACCCTCCTCTTCTTCTTTTTTACTTTCTCTCTGCAATTTACGTTTCTGCTACTGTAAATCTTCCTTTTCTTCTTTCTGTTGATCTTCAATTCTCTATTCATCCCCATATTCTGAGAATGGCTCCATCTGGTCGTAGATACGAAATCCTTCTGGGTGAAACTCAAAAGAATTTACAAGAGAAGGGTTTCACCTTATCCACTATTCCCAATCAAGAATCTTCATCTATTCTTTCTGCAAAACTGTTTACTGATAATCATTGTGATGATCAGAAAATCATAATTTCGCTAGGTCATCTCCTCGCTGGTCTTCCCATTCCTCTCTATAATCCCGAATTGCCCTTGTTTAATGAAATTCTTTCTCATGAGAAGTTCTCGCGAGCTATCTATCAATTAAGTGGGGATTGCATCCGTTTAATGCTTGAATTCGCCAATCGTGGCGCTGGTAAGGGATCTCTATATCCTGATAAAGTCAGAGACCCTAAATTCGCAAACTTATAGATAGTTGCTGAAAAGTATTCAGTAGAAAACTTTTTTGAAAATTATGAAGTGATAAATATGAAGAACGATAGGTCTTGCTGGGGTGCACGGTTGAAAAGAAAAGAGAACATTCCTAGCGACAAGATACTCATGCAAGATATCGATTGGGCAAGAACAATGTTCCTCGCCATTCCAAAGATGACAAGTGGTGCGTCTTTCCGCTATTTTTTAACGGACCTTACATTTCAGGTTCCAATGTACTCCCTGCGAATCTCGCAAATTATCATCCTTGGGTATTTAATTGGCCCGGGAAAGCAAAAGAGGTATATTTCCTAACTTTCACTTATTTTGCAATCTTCACTTCCTCTTATATCTAATCTTGCGAACTTTTTAGATCACCAAATTGAGAAGAAGTTACGAAAGGAATCCAAAGGCGATTACCCTGGCGATACTCCATTCAATCACGGATGAAGTAAGAAATATTTTCTTTTGCTATTCTTAACAATATTGTTGCCTCTGTTTCTTATCTTCATTCGTGTGTAAAGATTGGTGTTGAAGTTCCCGGAGAAGAAACTTCTGAAGCTGCGAAGGCCAAAGGAAAGGGTAAAGGTTCTCTTCGCAAGGGGAAATCCACTACTCCACCTTCTAAAAAACGGAAGATTCACTCTTCTTCTCGCTCAAGTCCTCTATCCATCGAGAGTTC
Source organism: Papaver armeniacum (assembly GCA_023531295.1). Lineage (NCBI taxonomy): Eukaryota > Viridiplantae > Streptophyta > Magnoliopsida > Ranunculales > Papaveraceae > Papaver > Papaver armeniacum. The sequence continues at coordinate 128,107 of JAJJWW010014809.1, forward strand.
TGATGAGGATGATGACGAAGTTGATATTTCTTTTGCGAAGGAGGATCATCTAACTGAATCCCCCATGTCGCTACTGTCTAATATCTTCTCAGATTCCATGCAAGGAATTGGAGATGATCGCCTCTCTAGTACATGCGAAGCTCTCGCAAATATCTGTGATGCTTCCTTGCTAGAGGGTAACGATTCTCTCCAAGGGGTTTCCAGATCAGTGACTCCCAGCTTCTTAAATGCACTTGGTGCCTTGGTACGTTTGTATTTCTTTATTTCTTCATAATTTTGATTTTAAATCATATCTTGATAATTTTTTTTTCTTTCTTTGTAGTCCGGGAGAGCTTCCTTTGTTGTTGCCTCAGATCTTGAAAAAAGGCGCAACACTCTTCACAAGAAAAATCTTCAACTTAGCAAGAAGAATGAAGAATTAGAAAGTGCAGCTGCGGTTCTTCGCGAAAGGATCCAACAACTGGAAGCTGAATCTTCCACACAGAATAATAAAATATCTAGCCTTCAAAGTGCTAATCAGCAACTCTATGGTATAAGATTCTTCTTTTTCCTTGTTTTTATTCTGTCATTTATTTTTCTTTATCTGACATATCATTTTCGCAGATATTTATAATCTTTCTGATGAAGCCATCCTTCTTCACTCATTTCCCGAGCCTATGGATAGTGATGCTCTTCTTGCTCATCTCAACGAATCTTTAAACAGTTCTTTGAATAACAAAATTAGATCTCTTCCATTAAACGAACTTGAACCGATTTCACCTCTTAGAAATTGATCATAGATCTAGTTTAGGTTTAGCCAACCGATTTAAACGTCTATACCTTAGTTCCCACGAGAAAACTAATATTTTAAGGAAGAAAATTAGTAACCTTATAGATGACAAAGATCGCATTGCTAATCAAGGTGCCCAAGCATTAGCGAGATTTCAAAAAACTCTTCTTGAAGTCCAAGTTGAACGGGATGAATCTCTTCGCCAAAATGCCATACTTAACGAGAGAGAGAATCAAATTCGTTCTCTTCTTCTCATAAATAGTGACGATGAATTCGCTTGGGCTGTGAAAGTTCTAGATAATGCCAGAAATAACTTAGGTGTTAACGTTAGCCTTTACGCTGAGCATACTGCCTTGGTTAAACATATGATTTCTGACAGAGAAGGTTGTTAACTATTCTTCTTTACTTTACCGCTTCTTTTTTGTGAAATTGCTATTAAGTTACTAATTCATTGTCATATGTTCGCAGAAGCTGAGAAGAGGTTTCACAAGAATTAAAGAACTTGAATCTGAGAAAGCAAAACTTGCAAAGGACTTCTCTCTTCGCAATGACAAGTATTCCAAGTTGAAGAAGCAACTACAAACTACTGTAGCGAATTTCAAGAATGATGTTGTCCGCTTTCGCAATCAAACTATTAGGACAGTCTGCGATGACCACAATATTCCTCTTTCTTCATCTCCTTGTCTTCTTGATGAGATTCCTGAAAATATGCCTTCCTTGGATGTCCCTGATAGCGATGCTAGCGAAGAAGAGGAGTCCGACGAGGAGTCTGATGAAAAAGAAGAATGAACTAAGAAATAGCTCCATTTTCTTCTTTCTCTTCTTGTAATATCTGTACATTTATCCTTTTAGTCTCCCATTTTTGTAATTTCTTACTGTAAATCTCTTGGACCTTCAAATACGAGTTCTACTTTGTTGTCCCTTACCGCACATGTTAAAAGAACAATTCTTTCTTGCAATACAGTTAATCAGTATTATGAGTGCGTAAGTCTATCATATGAAAATAAATAACAAGTTTATATCCTATTCATTCCCATATTTGCCTCTGTTATTTGTTTTCAAATGAGAGATTTAATCGAGAACCTTTAAGTAATAATATGTCTCAATTTCGCAACTGTTGTTGCTAAGTCTTCAAGCAAATTTTTCCTGGTTGTTTCCATGTATATACTCGCAAACTTATTTGTTTGCATATAATCATTTTCGCAAGCTTATTTGCTTACTCATTTTCTTGTGTGGTCTTATTTTGCCTTCCTAGTTAAAGGTCTTATTGCGCCACCCCTCGTCATTGCGACAAAATCGCAGGACGTCTTTACATTTTCATGTAATGACCCATTGATCTTGCCTTATCATTTCTTTAGTATTGTTGCCTCTGTAGGATAATTTTATTGCGACAATATGACAGGCCTAAACTTTCTTGCGAAGATAAAGCCCCATGACATTGCCGTCGTGCGACGAAATCGCAGGACGTCTTTACATTTTCATGTAAAGACCCATTGATCTCGTCTTATCCCCGCGTTAGTATTATTGCCTCTTCAGGATCATCGCACAAATATGACAAGCCTAAATTTTCTTGCGAAAATAAAGCCCCATGACATTTGCGTCTTAAGACACTTATCAGCTCCCTAATGGAGGGTGCCGCCATTATCATCTCCCTGGTTGCCCTTCAAGGAGGCGTACATCGGCCATACAAGACTAGCTCCTCCCATCCGGTCTTAACAACAACCAGTTGTTTTTGCAGCCTCTTATCCCTTATACCTATAGGGCTTATGGTTATGAGACTGCACCCTAAGTGGAGTTTTCTTTGGGCCAAGTGCAGCATGTGCCAAGACTTGCCAAGAATGGCCGAGACACTTCAAATGCCCCAGGCACTCTTGGCTCAACCGTGTACCTCGGCGCCTTGATCATACATTGACTCCTTGGGAGAGACCCTCGGTCTTCCAACCAGGGTATAACCTTATATAGTTGAAAATCCAAGGTATCTCCCCCGGATGGGCTTTATTGACCCCAAATTTCCATGACTCAAGTTCCAGGGGCTGTGTAACCTTTTCCCTAAGCCATGTCAAGAGATACCCCCTTATATGACGCACTTTAGGTCTTACATTTGCCTCTTGCGAAATATAATTCGCGAACTAGGGTGTACGCCATAAAGGTTCGTCCCATTCGTATATATCATTTATTTTTGATTATTTCTTCTCATTATCTTTGCGAAATTATCGCATAGTCTTGCTTTGTTTGCTGTGATCTCGCTGTAATTTTTTAACCAGATTTTCATATATTCTGTCTCGCGAGATTTTCGCGAACCCCTTCTTCGATCATCATATTCTTTGTACTTTTGACATGTCTTTGTCACTCAAAACAAATTTTTTTTTTTACACCTTTCACAAATCTAAGATCAATTATTCATTTCTTATACCTCTGTTTATGGGTGAAAACTATTCCTGCCGGATTTGGTAATTTGGGGTGTTTGGATGAGGAATGAATCTAAACCCTAAACAAATGCACTGCGCGGTGAGTGCTTGTAGATTCGGAAATCAATCTGTGCAAGTCCGGCCTAAACCAAGAAATGGCCGTTCCAGACTTGTTTCGGTCACAAAGTGAAGGAGATGGGGTTGATCTTAGGGAGGGAAGCGAAGAAGGTGTTGAGATTGTGAAGGTGTTGGCTTGCTTATGACTTGTAACAGAAAGGTGAGCATGCTTACGATTGATGCAAGCAGGCTCTGGGTGTTTGAATACGTTGTGTATTAACACTTGGTTTTTGTCTCGTCTGGACTTGTGTTGTTTTTCTCCTGTCTTGAAAATAGGGAGGAGAACCTATTTATACAAGTCATTTGAGCCTTATTCACGTCTCTCGTGGGAAGAGGAGTAAGTGGAGTGATAGAGTAGTGGAAGTGTGTGTTGGTGTTACACGACCAGTCTTGCCCACTTCTCCTGTCATCTCTAACCGTCCATGACTTCCTGACACGTTCTTGTGATGGCGCGTTGCACGCTGAACGCTATAAACCGCCAGACCAATACCCTAGTATGTATCCCCCAGTTTGTGACATGATTGATGTCTCGAGTGTGTGGATCGTGGGATCCACAAAAGGTAGCACGTAATGCTAAATTGAATAACCGCGTTATTCAGGAAGTTGATACTTGTGAAGTATCGTGTGTATTTTATGCAGGTACTGCATCATGGTGTGGTAAAGTGATGGGTGGTGACGCCTCACTGACCAATTAACTCCTGACCAGGGTTGTATAACTAAGCTGGTAAAGTTGGACGGACGAGATGATCTTTGAGACACTCATCTGCGACCGTTAATGAATTAGGGTTTTTGAAGAGGTGCGCAAGCATCACTCTTCAGCTTGGTCGAAACCAAGCATGGGAAGGGTTTTGGAAAGGACCGACCGGGCATGCGTGTAGACAGCATGCCGGTGTACATGTCCGTACCTCACTGTCCCATGAAGGCGCGATCTAGACCACTCAATTTGACCGGCAAAGAGGAGTGGTGGAGATCGATTTTGTGATAGGAATTTGGTGCCGCAAAAAGCCGCGCACCATGCTCACTTCCGGCGCGTGTTCCAAGATGACCTAACTTGGTCGGTCTTGGCGTGTAAGTGGTAGGCTGGTGTTCACGCCTATACCTGACTATCCCATGAAAACGTGATCTGAGCCACTCAAATCGTCCGGCGAAGTTGAGCGGTCGAGATTAGTTTGCGGTTTGGGAGGTGTAACCACGCTAGTTTGGGCGGACGATTTGGGATAACCAAGCATGGTATGCCTTGGCCGACCACGTGAGGAGATAGATGGGCCCACGGTGGTCATACTGGTATGACCGGACCTGTTTAATCTAATTTTGGACCCTCCATTCGTGCCGGAGAAGATGGACGCTCGTGATGCTCAAAACCCTAATTTTGGGTTTCAAGGCCGTGCGTCATGCTCTGTTTAGGCGCACGCATCGAGATGACCAACCATGGTTGGTCATGACCGATTGGTCAGGTTTGTAGGCGGGACCACGGTGATTGTTTTGACATGCTCTGGGCCCTTTGAATCTACATCTACACCCTCCATCTATACCTGCGAAGATGGATGGTTGAGACTGTTTCGCGACACATGTAATATGCCGCAAACCCTAATTTAGGGTTTTCCGCACATACGCTCTGGTTTGGACGTTTTGGCAAGCTAGGCCAATCTCGGGGAGGCCAACCATGCGGGATCCGCGTTGGTTGGCAGTGGATATTCCATACCCGCTGGGGGTGATGGAATTGATCCGGGTCATCCAATCATGCTTGTGGAGTTGGATGGCGCGTGATCATATCCGGACCGATCTGATCGGTCCAGGATGCTCAATCGGGCTAGTATAACACACCGAGATGGGCTCAATCGGGCTAGTATAACACACCGAGAGTGGCACCGTACGGGTATTTCGTACATGGTTTCATTATAATGCTTGGAGGTTCGTGTTGCTCTGTAGAAGAGTAAGACTCGATCGTCATGCGGCACCGATAATGAGTATAGGAAATACAAGGCTGATTGCGCATTAATTAATAATGCTAGAAATTCACAGGGGTATATGGGATTGTTGCTACATGCTCCAACCTCGGATGAATTTCATGTATTCTGAGAATGGGATTGTTGCCACATGCTCCATTCTAGGTGAATTAGTAAAGTGAAGGAGTATCCAATACTTATTAATGGCTTTATCTTTTACAAGATGTCACGCGCATGATTTTACGGGGTTTTTACAATTTTAACCTTAAATGAAAATCCACCATCAACATTAAGTCCCTCGCCTAGCACGTAATGGTTACACCATTGTGGGGTAGGCATGAGATGGTGACGATTAAAGACAAAGCTTATGAGACAAAGTTAGATGTTACCGGAGAGACGGGTCATCTGTCCTTGGAGCATGTCACGTTCAAGAGGCGTCCAAGCGAGTGTTCCCCTAGCATGATGTCGGTCTTGCACTGCTTCGATGGATATTACGCCGCTTTTCGTTCGGGGCTACCGCACCGCTTGATCGAACGTGGGCTTGATGTGCCTGTTTTGGTTAATCGTGGCTCCGCTGTGTCTGCTTGATCGAACGTGGGACCCGATGTAATCATGCTTGATTCGAACATGGGCATATGTGCATGCTTCGATCAAACGCGGGACCACCGTGTACATGTTTCAAACGTCGACCAGGTCCTACGCCTACTTTGACCGTTCGGTTGATGTAATTGCTCGAGTGTCATCTTGCTACTTCGACCAAACACCGACCCAGCTAGCTTGACTAAACACCGGACTTGATGCTTTGACCAAACACCGGCCTTGCTGTTTGCTTTGCTCGAACGTGGGACCCGATGTGAGCAAGCTTGCTTTTTAAAGTGCTCAAATGTAAATGTGGGTCCTATAGAAAGCGTTGAAGCAGCTTCTGGAGCAGACCCGGGAGAGCGTTGAAGTGTTGGAGCTGAAGCGCCTTTTTCTGGAGAGAGAGCTTTGATTGGGGACGGATGTGTCTGCTTCGACCAATATGGGGCTGGGATCAAGTGGGACCCGCCGCGTGCTCGATCGAACGTCGACCACGTGTTTATTTGAAAACGGCCTGCTGCGTGCGCCTATTTTATTCGAATACCAGCCTTGTGACTTTGATCAATACCGGACTTGAAACTTGAGCAATACTAGGACTTGTGACTTGATCAATACTGGACTTGAAACTTGATCAACAGGACTTGAGACTTGAGCAATACCGGACTTGTGACTTGATCAATAGGACTTGTGACTTGATCAACACGGACTTGAGACTTGATCAATACCGGACTTGTGACTTGATCAATACCGGTGTTTGGACCCAATACCAGCCTTGTGTACTCCAACATGAATGTGTGTTCTGTCATGTGTGACTACACATCTCACGCATTTTTATACAAGTACTGACTCATGTATTTTATTGCAGAATGAAGAAAAGAACTCCTGTTGAGATGTCTTCTGGGGATAATGCTGGTGCCAAGTTAGGAGGTGTTGACAGCTTCAAAGATATGCTGAACATTGATGATGAGTTGTTCACCGCGCCCTTTCAACTATATAAAAATATCCGTTCCACAAGATAACCATTCTCTTATCGACTTCAAGCTTTTTCATGCTCCGCTGGGCCCTCATGAAGGATGGATGAGACGTATGTTGAGTAATGAGTACATCAAAGATAACTTGACCAGAGCGCAGATTATTGATGCACCTTGAGTGTTGAAATGGCTCGAGAGGATGTTAAAGTGGTTTCTGGTGCGAATGTTGAGGTGGATCCTGGAGAGAGTGTTGAAGAAGGATTCTGAAGCGAACGTGGGTCCCGGAGAGAGCGTTGAGGCAGCTCTTGAATAGACCATTGAAGCATCTTATGCTAGAGGGAGCGTTGAAGTGTTTCCCTCTTCAGTTCGATTTACCCTTGCGAATTGCATACTTCTTGACTGACCATCTCTCTCATGTTGAATAATTCTTGACTGACGGTGAAGGAACTTCATGCTGAGCCTCAGTCCCCAAGCGTGGTTTACATGGTTTGTTCGTAGTGGTTGTTTTCGAGCCAGATATGGAATATCTTGGACATTGTTTCATCATTGTGGGAGTCGTGCATGTGGTACTGGAGTTGAAGTTGACGGACGCGCAGGATGTTGTATCTCGGTGGTTTTCCTCTTGCTTGCTTGAGGAACCGCTTGTAAGGCTGAAGGTTGTATCGCCTGTTGGTGAGATATATGTCCCTACGAACATTATGAGGCTCTTCATTACCGGCATGCCTGTTTCTTTCTATCAGGGAATATGTTGTTGTAGATGAGCGTTCAACAGCTCCAGAGGATGACCAAAAGCGCGGATTCTCCAACATAGCATGATAGACATGTACCACTGTCTGATAAAGTGAATCGCCCGGATCTTGTTCGATATGACGCGTGGAAATCGTTATCTTCTTGAGGCTGCTCCCTTGAGGTATTGGCTCCAGTGGAAGATTGCCGTCATAGAGCGTTGATACGTTGCAATGGGTATTCTTTAAACCAAATGGCGGTATGGTATAATAAAAATTTCCGAGAGGAGTTCGAAAAGATATCTTACTTGTGTCATGCTCGTACATCCTTATCTCGGTTGTAGCCGCTACATCCATCCATGGAGGAGAACATGCCGTGTCCGCTGGTTGCATCTACTAACATGTCGATGTTAGGTAGAGGAAGATCGTTTTGAGCAAAGACACTGTTCAAGTATCCGAAGTCTATGCAAGACACACGATCTGAACTACAACTGTTTAACCGATTTGGATCCATGTATGACATGTAGATGATGGGTGACCAATTTTCATCTAAATCCGGCATTTCTTCATATCTCCAAGCGAATATGTCTTGGTACTCTTTGAGAAGTTCCACGAGCTTCGTGCGTTTATCCGTACTCAAGGTTGAGCTGATGGAGATAGGCCTAGGAGATTCCCCAACGATTTAAATCTCATCAGTTGTGGAGTTGGTGCCCTCTTGCAGATGTTGTGGAGCATCTAGCACTTGCTCTTGTGGTTCGTTGTTGTTGTAGCATTCCATTAGGTGGAGAGACCGGGTAACAGTCTCCCCTGCTAATTGATAATGGCAGTGTCGGTATACCGTTTTCCCTTTCTGGTCACGACTCGCCATAAAAGTTCGTTCCCTTTTCGTGTGAACGTGGGTCGTGGCTTCACAGGATGGAGAAGAATGCTTCGTCAGCAAAGATGCATCGTGGGTACTAGCCCTCAATGATGCAATCCGGTCTTCTTCCTGAATTGACGCCCACGTGGGGAGTGGGATGCAACGGACTTGTTTGATTCTTTCGGCGGAGCTTCTCCCGTATGTGCTGGTTTGGTTTCCCTCGAAGTCCGTCATTGTGGTAGGCTTCCGTACGACCTTGCCTGGGAGAACCTTGGATGTCCTGAGAGTCTTGAGAGTAATCACATTCGAAGACGCTCCTGTGTCGATAAGGGCCGTCTTGAACTCTGAATCCTTGATGCGTGCGGTGACATGTAGGGCACGGTTGTGAACTTCCTCTGGTTGATTGCAACAAAATATCTCCGTGCGCTGATTCTTCGAGAGGTGTGAAAGTTCGCATAAACTTTCCACTAGAGAAAACGCTTCCCGATCCACCGGCCTCTGGTTCATAGTGAAACTATTGACTTGAGGAGGATCGTTGTGAGGATCAGTCCCCAGTGTAGGAGTCTCCATGACAGAACCGCTCATATCTGGTGTCGCTTTTTTGATCAGGTCCATGGAGGTCCGCGCCGTTGAAGTACCTTCTCCAGTGCGTTGAATGCGTTCCTTTTTTGCTCAAGGGGATGTCACGGCTCTTGTGGAAATCGATCAGTTAATGTCTTAAGAAAAGTGAGTACCTCTTTCTGAGTTGCGGCCATATCCGTTTGAGTCTTAGCAAGAACTTCCTACTTCTCCATCAAGTCTACAATGGTAATGGGGAATGGTCCTCCTCTCGTCCCTCCGGCTCCTCGTCCTGATGAAGGAGTGGAAGTTGTTGCTCTGGTGACTACCAGAGGTGTTACACTTGATGAGACGCCAGGATTTGCGGCCGCTCTGGCTCTGGTGATGGGAGGTGTTGTAATATCACTGCTGAGTGATCGAATTGAACGTTCCCATCCTCTGTACTCACGTGTTCCTTGATTGACCTCTCCTTCCTCAAGCATTTCTTCACGGCTTCGACAAGGGTCTTGAGATATAAATCTTCCAGCATGGATCCGTAAGCTGCAGGCTCCATTTCTTTATCCGGTAGACGTTGTGGTACCCCGGACAAGTTTTTTCCTCTGTAGAGTTGCCTCGAGTCTTCGTTGTCGGCTGGACCATGTTGTTCGTCTCTTATGAGTCCCCTGTGATTACGCGCTCTTTCTGCATCTCCACTAGTAAAGGTGTGACTCCTGACTAAGGATCCAACGTTTCTTGCACTATTTGAGTAGATGCCTACCGACCAGTGTAGTCAAAATCGCTCTCCAAGGCTGATTACTCGCCGAGTAATCGCTACAGGCTATATGACCGAGGCGATTTCCGATTCCAAGGCCTTTCCGATTTTTAGCGACTAATGAGGCCAATTTGGACCTATTTTTGAGCAAAATGAGTTAACAATTTTTCCGAGTTGACCTTGCATGCACTAAAATCAGAAAATAAATTTTCATAATCCTTAAATGGGAGTTATAAAATAGGAAAACCTCTAAATACATGATAAATACACTCAATATAACAATATTACACACTTAATTACATGATAGTGTTAAAATTTTAATTTTAATTAGATACAAATAAGGACTTATGAGAAACAATATATCTATTATTAATAAATAGATTCCGAGTATTAGACCAAGTTTTGGCGATTTCCAAGTCCGAACTTATTACTCCGCGCTCCAAGCTCCCCAACCGAGTAGCACCGGGGAACGATTTCGATTACTTTGCTACCGACCCTTCTTGTAATTGCGATGTTGTATCATTCAAAAGGCGGAATGTCTCGCTCGGTCTTCTAGCGATACCGGCTTGATTTGCCAAGACATCCTCCAGCATTCTAGCTACACTTCCCATGATATCTGAACCACATGTGGTCTCCGAGTGAGAATACATCGTGAGATGAAAACCGAAAAATTGAGAATTCAATTTTTTGCAACCGAGAGATCAACCTCCCATTGTGGTCGCCAATTGTTTATGGGTGAAAACTATTCCTGCCGGATTTGGTAATTTGGGGTGTGTGGATGAGGAATGAATCTAAACCCTAAACAAATGCACTGCGCGGTGAGTGCTTGTAGATTCGGAAATCAATCTTTGCAAGTCCGGCCTAAACCAAGAAATGGCCATTCCAGACTTGTTTCGGTCACAAAGTGAAGGAGATGGGGTTGATCTTAGGGAGGGAAGCGAAGAAGGTGTTGAGATTGTGAAGGTGTTGGCTTGCTTATGACTTGTAACAGAAAGGTGAGCAAAGCTTACGATTGATGCAAGCAGGCTCTGGGTGTTTGAATACGTTGTGTATTAACACTTGGTTTCTGTCTCGTCTGGACTTTTGTTGTTTTTCTCCTGTCTTGAAAATAGGGAGGAGAACCCATGTATACAAGTCATTAGAGCCTTATTCACGTCTCTCGTGGGAATAGGAGTAAGTGGAGTGATAGAGTAGTGGAGGTGTGTGTTGGTGTTACACGACTAGTCTTGCCCACTTCTCCTGTCATCTCTAACCGTCCATGACTTCCTGACACGTTCTTGTGATGGCGCGTTGCACGCTGCACGCTATAAACCGCCAGACCAATACCCCAGTATGTATCCCCCAGTTTGTGACATGATTGATGTCTCGAGTGTGTGGATCGTGGGATCCACAAAAGGTAGCACGTAATGCTAAATTGAATAACCGCGTTATTCAGGAAGTTGATACTTGTGAAGTATCGTGTGTATTTTATGCAGGTACTGCATCATGGTATGGTAAAGTGATGGGTGGTGACGCCTCACTGACCAATTAACTCCTGACTGGGTTGTATAACTAAGTTTGGTGAAGTTGGACGGACGAGATGATCTTTGAGACACTCATTTGCGACCGTTAATGAATTAGGGTTTTTGAAGAGGTGCGCAAGCATCACTCTTCAGCTTGGTCGAAACCAAGCATGGGAAGGGTTTTGGAAAGGACCGACTGGGCATGTGTGTAGACAGCATGCCGGTGTACATGTCCGTACCTCACTGTCCCATGAAGGCGCGATCGAGACCACTCAATTTGACCGGCAAAGAGGAGTGGTGGAGATCGATTGTGTGATAGGAATTTGGTGCCGCAAAAAGCCGCGCACCATGCTCACTTCCGGCGCGTGTTCCAAGATGACCTAACTTGGTCGGTCTTGGCCGACTGGTCTGGCGTGTAAGTGGTAGGCTGGTGTTCACGCCTATACCTGACTATCCCATGAAAACGTGATCAGAGCCACTCAAATCGTCCGGCGAAATTCAGCGGTCGAGATTAGTTTGCAGTTTGGGAGGTGTTACCACGCTAGTTTGGGCGGACGGTTTGGGATAACCAGGCATGGTATACCTTGGTCGACCACGTGAGGAGATAGATCGGCCCACGGTGGTCATGCTGGTATGACCGGACCTGTTTAATCTAATCTTGGACCCTCCATTCGTGCCGGAGAAGATGGACGCTCGTGATGCTCAAAACCCTAATTTTGGGTTTCAAGGTCGTGCGTCATGCTCTGTTTAGGCGCACGGATTGAGATGACCAACCATGGTTGGTCCTGACCGATTGGTCAGGTTTGTAGGCGGGACCACGGTGATTGTGTTGACATGCTCTGGGCCCTTTGAATCTATATCTACACCCTCCATCTATACCTACGAAGATGGATGGTTGAGACTGTTTCGCGACACATGTAATATGCCGCAAACCCTAATTTCGGGTTTTCCGCCCATACGCTCTGGTTTGGAAGTTTTGGCAAGCTCCATTCTAGGTGAATGGGATTGTTGCCACATGCTCCATTCTAGGTGAATTGGTAAAGTGAAGGAGTATCCAACACTTATTAATGGCTTTATCTTTTACAAGATGTCAGCGCATGATTTTCTGTTTTTTACAATTTTAACCTTAAATGAAAATCCACCATCAACAACCCTTACTTCTGTTACTCTCTGCTTCTTCATTTAAATTTCCTGATATTGCCTTCCCTTTTTGCGAAACCATCGCAATTTCCAACTGTCTTCAGGCATTGGTTTCGCAATGTATCTTCATCTCTCACTTCTATTGCGTCCACCATCAGTCTTTCCCTTCTTTGTTCTTCTTTGATGTTTTGCTTCCAGTTCTTCTTTTGAGCATCCCTTTCCTCGCAAGATTCCACATCAACTTCATAGCACTTTTGTTCCTCATCCCAATCTCCTTTTATAACTCCAACACCATTGGGATGAGGAAATTTGATGCACTGGTGGTAAGTCGATGCTACACCTAAGATCTCATGTAACCAAGGTCTCCCAATTAATGCATAATAGGGGGACTCCACATCGACTATGCAAAACAAAATTTCAGTTGATAATCCTTTCAGTGGTATTCGCATATGAGCTTCTCCTTTAGGTTTATTGGCAGTACCATTAAAACCATAAATCTTATAAGTTGAAGGTATCAGATCTTCGTCTTTCCCTCCCATAGTCTTGTAAGTATGGTAAAAAAGGATGTTTACAGAGCTTCCAGTATCAATTAAGATTTTATTGATTGCCCATTCCTTCCTTGCACTAGCTGAGACAATTGCATCTTCGATTTTTTTACCTCGCCTATCCCTAAACAACAAAAGAAAGTACAACAGGTTAGTAAATTATATAATCGGAAGTTAATTTAAAACCAACGTTCCCGAATATACATATTTGGTTGGTTGATTTAACCAATTTTCTCCGATTACTCTCAATCGTAAATATCAGTTCACCTAAAGCTACCGAATACGTATAATCAGAAACAAAAGAAATTTTTTGGTGTTCGAATATGTTTATCTACACACAATAATCGGAAGCCAAATTTCAACATAACCCTCCAAATACCAATAATCGAAAGGCATAAAAAATCCACCCTTCCGAATGCATCACAATCGGAAGCCTCACAAAACTAATTTTACCTAATATGCATCACTTTGTGTCCAGAAATTACTCAAGTGGTTCAGCCTAAACAATCGGAAGGAAATTACAAAATATAACACCCGATTATTGTGTCTCGAATACTTGTTCTTCACTAGTATATTCGAAAGGCAAAAACACAATTAGCTTCCGATTATGATCGATTTAGGCCTCAGTAATGAAAAACGTTCTATAATCGGTAAGCAACCTAAATATTTACCACCCGAATATGACAAATGTTCTCGTGAAATGAAGAATTCGACCACAATCGGAAGTTTAAAACAATACCTAACCTACCGAATATGGGTAATAACCGAAAACCCTAAAAAAAAAAAAACATGGATTCGTCGAATTGAAGCAATATAAACCTAATTAATGGTAGAATCTTACCTAATCGGCGCCATTTCAAGTTTCGTGAGAGTTTGGCTATCAGTATCGCCTACATTAGGGACTTCATCTTCTTCGTGTTCTTCGGGTTCGTGAGTTAAAACCTCTTTATTACGGGCATGCAATCCAATATTCGGATCCTCACCGCGCACTACGTTTTTGGTTCGAGCTTTCTTACGTTCCTTTTCTTTCATCTTTATAGAGAATAATCGATGATGATTCGATTCGACGATGAACGATGTATAGCGAGGAGAGGGGGAGAGTTTTCCTCTCTGCAATCGGAAGGAAAGAGGAGAAGAGGAGTTGAAGTGGAAGTTGAAAAGAAAATGAAATAGAATGAATTTAGGTTGACTTTGGTTTTATCTGTCAAACGGTTATTAATCGGTAGGTAATACCACCTAATTAGCTACCGATTATTTAGTAGCCCAAAATCGGTAGAGGGGTTTACTTATAACCTTCCGATTATTGGAAGCCCCAAATTGAGCCTTGGCCAAATTCCATAGGTTTTGAGGGGTGCAGAGCCGACCATAACCACTTGGCTTGAGCTGTGGATGCAGCCATAATCGGAAGATAAATAGATTACCCAACCTCCCGATTATAGGTTGCCACAAAATGAGTTTTTTCTAAAATCCTTCACTGTAGGAAATTTGAAATCTACCATAATCGGTAGGAATTGTCTTTTACCATCCCGATTATGGGAAGCCCTAAATCGTTAGCTTAGATATTTTTTTATTCGTCCGATTATATAGGAGCCCCAAATTTCACCATTGCAAAATTCAAAAGATTTCTTATTTCTATACTTTAACAATCGGTAGTCTCGTAAGGTTGTTTTTCCTACCGATTGTTACAGATGCGCATTAGGCACAAAGTCGATATAATCGGTAGTATAATATCGTTACTAAACTTCAGATTTCTTTATAATAATCGGGCACAAAATAGCTTCCGATTATGTAAGGGCATTAACGTATTTCTGCGTTTTTGGACATCCCTTAACGGTGTATATGGGTTGGGAATAAAAAGTCGCCCCTAATTCTTTTGGGGTCGCCCTAAAAATTCCAGGTTTTTAAAGAGTTTAAAAACATGGTTTACGATGAATTTTTCATATCGGATACCATGATGCAATGGTGAATACCGCAGTTTCTTAGCTGCTATCTAGTTCATGACATTTTCCTATCGTAATTGCGTGCAATATGAGGGGTGCTGCGGCATCACCTGGCTGCAAGCTTTTTGCATCCTAGACGTGTTATGGGTTCTACTGCTAAATCACCCAGCTGAAGTGATTAAGACACAATTAAGGCTAGGCCATTAGTGGAGGGAGATGGTCCAGATGAGCGTGCAAGGATTGCAAGTTTGGACCTAAGAGCAAATCCAATGGGACTGGCAAACAAACAAATCTGTCCATTTTACATCCACAACGGGTTTAACAAACAAGTAAAATGAATGGATAAACCCTCAAATACGAGGGTTTGTCCATTGGGTCTCAGTTTGAGACGATCGGCTCAAACCGAGCGAGCACATCAAATTGGGACGACCAGGGCTCACCTACGCCGAGGATCGTCTCATGTAGACGACCATCCTTGTTTGAGCCGCCAACGGCTACTCTAATCCAACGGTTATAATTCCTCTCCCTACAAATATGACCGATTTCAACTCCAATCACACATTTTCCACATAAATTACACCTTCTACACCCATAAATTTTCCGAGTAATGGCTCAACGTATATTAATCCCGGGGAGTTTACAATAGACGAAGATTTGTCGCTTTGTCGAAACTCTAGGGGTACGGAACAACGTCAAAATGGATTAATGAGTATGAGTATCCATAGAATCTATGAAAACTTCTGCAATGAAACCGATAACCCCAATAACCGCAATGCGGCTGGGTTGTTTTGTCAATTTCATGATATAAAAAAAGAAGTTGGAGAATTTATCCTTTTGGTTCGGCTTGTTAGTCGTTATCGACTTAGGAGTGAGACAAATGCTGACATTGTATTGGTAGCTCGAAAGGATTGGCGAAGATGGAAAAGAAAGGATTTTTCCTTATGAAGCTCATTACGCAATCTTAAAGGATTTTTTGGTGACACGTATGGAGCTCTAGATCGTTTGTAACCACAAAAAGGAGTCCAAATCTGTTCACACTCCTCTAACTAGTGTATATTTTACATATTCTTTTGATTGACTGATTATTTAATTGATGGCCCCATTACCCTCCATGTTTAGAATCACGACCCTCGTTACATAACTCCCTAAATTAAATCAAGGGTGGAGATTGAAATGTGAAATATACACTCGTCAAGGAGTGTGCACGAATTCGCACTCCACAAAAAGGTGTACCCTCTGTGCCCGTCAATTAAATTTTGACATATGTCTTACCTTATTAAGATTTCTCAACTCCACGTATCATTTCTGTATTTTATCAATATAAGAACGAAGAATGAAAACCACTTAATCTACTGAACCAAAGTTTATCAAATATACATGATCAAGAGTTTTATTTGGAATAGAAGCAAGTTTGATCAAATATACGTGATAAACGTGACAATCAAACGGAAATTAGTTTAGATTTTTTTCTTTATTGATCGGAATTTGTTTTCACTCTTTAACTGTGGTTTGTTTTAAGTTTACATATCAGAAGAATAATCATTATCTGGATTCGTTCATTAGGCTTGGGGAACTTCTTCTTGATTTAGTTAGAATATCAGACGAAAGTCGATATATACATAGATGCAGCCTGGACTATTAAAACTATAAAAAAACATGGTTTGATACTGATTTCCTTCAAACAGAGGTGAAAATTATTTTTTAGTCTCAGTACAACTCATAAAGTTAAAGGATCAGTGATTGACCATGGTGCAATTATGATAAATTCAGACCAAAAAGAACTTATAGGTAGTCGTCCCACTCTTGTTTTAAGATGGGAAATACAAAGTTCCATTCGATTTTAGGTTCGTGGTTTTTTATAGCAGAGAATAGAAAAGAAGATTGGAGGAGAATGAAATATTAGCGAAAGAAAAATAAATAGAGTACAATTTTTTTTCTCCAACATAACGAAGAAAGTGGTTTCCATTCTCTATCCTTATTTGATATGGGTGAAATATGGAAAGAATATATGTAGGTAGGAAAGGTTAATAAGGTAAGACATATGTCAAATTTAACTGGTGGGCAAAGAGGCTACACCAATTTTTGCGTTTAAACGATCCGAGCCCCGTGTATGGGATGTTAAAAATGCAGACACAATACTAGAGAAAGACGTTATAAATTCTAATTTAATGTGATTTGAAATTTAGTACTAGTATCCTTTCCTTTCATTAGTTAGTTCTAATTATATAAATAGTGGTAATCTCTGTTTCAGTTACAAATATTAGATAAAACATAATTATAATCTGCTCGGTCCCACTCCACCTTTTCGTCATACTTGCCCCCGCATCAAAATCCCAAATATCCTTGATATGATCCCGCAGCCTTGAGACCTTTCACCAGTAGGGAGGTCCTCCACTTTGATCTCGAATCCATGGACATGTACCTTCAGATGCGAGCCATTGAAGTTTAATGATCTTGATAAGCTTGAGGAGGTTGTTGATTGGCCTCGACGATATGGAGATTGTTGTGTCTGTTGTTGCACGGGAATGTACTTGTGAGTTATACATTACTTCCTGGGAATGTGGAGTTTTTGAGTGATGAGAAAAATATGGAATGAAGTTCATGGTCTCCCTCATTATGCGCATTTGTTGTACGTATATAGGTCTGGTTTCAATATCTCTTAACTCCATTTGATTCAATTGTTCTTGACTTGCCAATGAGCCTGTATAAAAATTAGGACAGTTGATACCTTGTGAGACAATAGAAACCATTTGACGCTCTCTGAAAAGATTATAAGTCTCTAGCTCGCAACTCAAAACTGGTAAATCGGACCCAGTCGATAAAGATGAAGATCTAGTTCGTCGTCTTGAAGGAGTCGATGAAGAAGAAGCTCCTGCTAAAGGATAATTGGCCAAAATTGGAATGATTGGTAGTGGCTATGTTGGAACCTCCAATCTGGGTAATGCTTTATCGGTTTTGTAACATTCGTGTACCATTGGTCATATTGGTCTTCGTCACAAGGGGTGAATTCAGTCTCATACCTTATCCAACCTTTTTTCTTCACTGATACGTATTTCGAGCCATACACGGTAGCTAAACGTTGAGGGTTATGTGGCTCTCCAACTCGACCAACTAACTGTCTAACACGTCTCTCTCCCATAAAATAAACACCAATATCACTGACAGGACTGCACAACACCATGCACTGGAGTGAAATTCATTTATCCTACGGGCTCTATCAGTGGTGAAGTCCTCAAAATCCACATATATACGACATCCAAATAACATAATGTTTGTTCCTAATCAAGCACTGGTATCTCCACAAATGAATTTTTATTCTCGCTCCTTCATGCCTTATCACGATTGGGAAATATTTCTTCGTGTAGTCATAAAGTCTTGGTACACCAACGTTGAAATATGTATACCACCAAAGTTGAAGTAAAAAACATACAAAGGAAAGCAAACAATGGTACACCAACGTTGAAATATGTATACCACCAAAGCTGAAGTAAAAAACATACAAGGAAAGCAAACAATATTTAGTCTAACTTGCTAGATATTTGTAAACTGATTTAAAGCCAAAGGAATGATACCTCAACGAGTCCCATAGACCTTCGATGTTTGGAAAACCTATGCATGCAATATCGAGACAAATATACAATTCGGCTATAGCGGACCCCCAATCATGTGTTGAATTGGGTTGAAAATATTTAGAGAAGATTGAATTTGTGTTGAAAATATATAGAGAATAATGAAGTTGTTGTGAGTAGAGAAGATTGAATTAGTGTTGAATTTATAGGGAGGGAAAATATGACCGTTATTTGGCTGTTACACTCAGCTCAATCTGGTACGACCGTACCAAAATGCAACGGTCGTATCTGTGTCTCGGTAACCAGTTTTCCCACTGCCCAGAAGTAAGTTTGTCCATCCACTTGGCATGGCAAACTATCAAATTAGGCTAGTCCCATTGGAGTCGCTCTAAGAAGAAACTCTACACTAATCCATTCTCACACTTGCTAACACCAACTCCCACCCCCACAACTATCCATATTCATTTCAACCATGTGGCCAGCATACATAATTTAAACAACAGATCAAAATCCTTGGATGGAATTTACAGTCAAATTAACAATATCCTATTTGAAGTGTTCAACAGAGGAAATAAATGTGATACGGGAAAAGGAAGAGACTCAGTTACAGAATACAAATTACCAATCTAACTTTCTTTGCATTTGCTGGACTTGCAAGTTACAAGGCTGTCAATAATCAAGCTAATTAAGTTTAGGAATGACTTCACTCTAACTTGACAAATGAAGTTGGGAGTTTTGCTTTCATGGGAAAGATGGGCACGAGAGTTGCTTTCACTTCCTAAACATACCTGAACCTTGAAGAGTCTTACAGTACTCTGCAATAATTGCAGAATTCTTTACCGTTTCCCATATTCGAGCAGAGTTCTTCAACCATTCACGTTCGGATACCGTCTTTGCAAAGGGTCGACAGTTCATTGACAACACCTGCAGCAAAATAGTATTCCCTATGGTCAAAACTCATATAAAGCTATGCCCTTCTTGTTTTACATGCAGCTATTGATATGTTCTTGTTTTTTCTATTAAAAGTACTATGAAATAAAGCCAAAATAGTCGGAAGTCTTAAGGAGAGAGGGACGCACCTGATCTCGCAGCTTCTCTATTAAGGTTACGTAACTTTCATATTGAGCTGTTACGGAGTCAACTTGGTTTCTGTGTGGGAGTAAAACTAAATTCATCCCCATTGAACTTAAGTTATCAGCCGTGGTCTCAGATTTTGTGCCTTTGAAAGATGAAGAACTGAAATAGTGCGACAGTATCTTCCTCATCCAAGTAGCTTTATCAGGAGATAGGTCTTCATCCCACAACCTAGAGACATGAAAAATTATTAGCACCAATATTTGATGTGGAAGTAAATTTTCAATGCAATACAATGTACTTTTTTGCTTTGGAATTTGATACACAGTATGATATACTTGATCAGTTTGTTTATTCATTTCTATGTTAGGCACTCCATTTAACTGACAGTCCATCAACAAATTCGTTTCCAGGAAGGAACATGAGCTAAATTACATTGAAACCATGAAGAGTTACAAAAATCAAACAAATGAGATCCAGCAAAATGGCATTGCTCATATAGGTATTCACATAAACAATATAAATTTCAAAATCAAGAAACACAATCTGTAGTTTCAATAATAAGGCGAAAGCACGATACCTACTTTGTATGAACAAAAACGGAGCAGCCAAATACTCTATAACAGCTTCCTGCATGTTATCTTTGGGTTCCTTCTCGGATCCCATGTTGGGTGTTTGAGAATAAGAAGGTGTTAATGAAGAAGGATCCGGTATGCCATGCTTCAGCAGGTCAACCTGCATATGCGAAAAGAAGAAGTTATTTGATGATTTTGACAGCATCAGTGCACCAACACACCTCAAATTTTAGTTTACCAAATCAAACGTACTGTTTTCACTTTTATCCTATCAGTGAGAATACATTCAAAACGAGTCAGCTTTTACGTTTAACAATGGGGTAACCGATCAAAAGTTATGAAAAAGGAACGACAAAGCTTTCTGATTAGAGCATTAGCATTTCCTGTCATCAGTTTGACCGTATCTGTTTGAGAAATTCATCTATAAGCTTCATTTAAGTTGCTGTAGTGAGAAACTGACATTTGCACTTTCCTAATCTGAAACCTAAAGATAAGGAAAACATCTACTTTCTTCATAGACAGTGTAACATCCTAGTAGGTAAAGAAAGATGGCATACCGTCAGCATCAGATGCCACATGTTAATATCATGAGCTCCTCAGACACAACTAGCAGCACATGACAAATGGATGCCAGAAAAACACCAAGCTAGAATGGTTCCTTGCAGCAGCACAGAGAAACCATAACACCGTTAGATATGGTCACGTACTTACAGAATTATCCATATACAAATATTGACATTTGTTCCTATTAAGGAAACAAAACTAAGTAAAACAAATTTGTTTATATCAACAGCTACCTGAATACCCATCATCTCATGAGCTAGGTCAGCAGACAGAGTCTCTCCATTAGTTAAAGCAATTGTTGATGATCCATCAGGCCGCATTAGCTCAGCTAAAACAGAAGGACTGAATATAGGCTGCATATGATAATGTATGTCATCTTTTTATAAAGAAAACAATCCCATGATAAAATAACATCTCTAATATCGGTTATACGTACAACACGAAAGACGATAAGATGAATACAAGATAAATAGCATCAACTAATTTTTTCACAACATATACATCTTTCATGCATCCCACTATCTTTTATTGTTCATAGTTAACCAAGTTGTACATAGCTGAAGATATTTGTTTGATTGAATGTCCCAACATTCCTTTGCATATTATTTAATCAGTTCAGTTACAAATATCCATTGGAAAAACCTGCCAACTCTGAACTTTTAAGCATGTTCCCCAACTTAGGAGGTAATACAGTGGGTAGAGTTCAAGATAGAATATTGCTAATGAATAATTTCACTGGTATATACAGTATAGTATGTTCATAGTGGTTAGCATATTAATATTTTATGCCAAACAATATTAAAGACAGAGAATGTAATGAGCAGATGATGTATATGAAAAGGGTTACCTGGGTATCAAGAAGTATAAGCCTCTCAGAAGAAACCCTAAGTTCAATACCCACAGAACAATGCTTTGCCATAGCTCTAATCTCTTCCGATTGCGTCATGAAAGGTGGGAGCATTCCTGGAAATCAACACAGCTCTAGTTACTACAATCTAGATTGAACTGCACTGCCTAAGTAAATCCATATACCTAAATAGCTTCAACGAGAACCAGATTACAGGAAAACTAATAGTAACCCAGACAAAATAAACTCGATTATTACTGATTCGACTAGTTTGGTTTCACACTTGTACATTAAAAATGATTGCACTGATTGTTACTGAATCACACGAGTACATCAAAAACGCCCTGTAAATATGAATTGAGATAAAACTTACCAGATGAACTCCCATCAGATCCATAGATTTCATTCAGAATCGTCGATTTTCCAACACCAGGTGGTCCAATTACACCAATTACAGTGAAATCAGTGTTTTCCGTCAGAAACTGCAGAAGAAGAATATTTTGTTTAAAAAGACTAAAAAAAAAAAGATAAAATTTAAGGGTGAGTGAAGGGGGAAGTTACCGGAAGAACTCGATCAGCATGGAGATCCCAAGAATCAGAAAGAAGATTTAGGGATCCAGTAGAAGGTAAACGAGATCGAAGAGACGAAGATGATAAGGATGGGTCAGTTGAAGTAGTTAAATTAGGTTTAGCTAATAGGATTTTTGGAGCTAAAGACGACGACAAAGAAGAGGAAGAGTTGTTAACAGAAGAAGATGGCGGTGCACCAGCCATTGATATCAGTTGTGATGGCTCGATTTCTAAACCCCGTATCGTATATACCTAGTTATATTATCTGGGCGGCGTGCAACCAACTTGGAACAGGCTCAGATGGCTCTTACGCAACATGACACTTGGAAATAGATTGGCACTATCCAGTTAGTTCTAATGGCACTAGACAAGAACTCCTTCGGGTCGAGGGAATATATACTGCGGACTATAATCAATAATGCTTCGTGTACCGGGGAGAATCCCGCAGCCACCACCGCGTGAAAGAAAAAAAAAAAAAAAATGGCCCCCCCCCCAAACCCCACCCCTGTAAATCTCCCCCAGGGCTCCCATCTGACCGTTCATTACCCTGGCGGGATTTCTGGCGGTGTAAACCGCGGTCAAAGTAGCATCGTTGGACTATAATACTCTATTGTTACCTCATGAGCATTAATTATTCATTTAATTTATAATAATATGATTTCGGGTGATTTTCCTCTGTTGTGGTTAAAAGCTGAACAAAGCTCTCTTCTTAGAGCTTCTAGCCCCACCGGAGTATATTTCAGCCAATAGGATCTTCCCGTTTTTTCACACCACCAAGATTTTGTATTTTCCACACCGCAGAGACCTAAAAATTTAACAAAACTTGCATCTAATATACCACCGTTCTACGTACCCAACCCTAGACTGCAATGTTTATTACTCTCTGATAACATATGACTCTATCTGATAACCTCTATTAGTCTCTGATTGCCGATGGTGAACCACAACGGTGGTAGGAGACGTAGTCAAATGTCAATCTTGCGCCATCTATGTCAAGAGATTAAACACGTTACAATCGATACCTTACGTATAAACATACTCAGCCAAATATCCATCGACCAGGGTATTGTTAGGGTTTTCTTTTGTGGTTAATTAATGATGGAGATATATCAGGCTGATTTTGGTATTCATGAATGCAAATGGCTAAGTTAGACTGCAATGTTTATTACTCTCTGATAACATATTACTCTATCTGATAACCTCTATTAGTCTCTGATTGCCGATGGTGAACCACAACGGTGGTAGGAGACGTAGTTAAATGTCAATCCAGCGCCATCTATGTCAAGAGATTAAACACGTTACAATCGATACCTTACGTATAAACATACTCAGCCAAATATCCATCGACCAAGGTATTGTTAGAGTTTTCTTTTTTGGTTAATTAATGATGGAGATATATCAGGCTGATTTTGGTATTCATGACTGCAAATGGCTAAGTTAGAAAACCTTTTTGGGAACCCTAATTTCTATTCCTTTTTTGGTTTACGACTTCATATTCTCACTGTTTAGATTTCTCTCTCTTTTTTTAATCGCCGTAGCTACTCTAATCTCCCTGTATGTTCTGATTTGTAATTAATTTTATTTTTCTCCTTTTGTTTTATTGTATAGTGGCGTTTCTCGAAAGTATTGTATAGCCGATTCATGATATGAGTTATGAATTATCAGGTATGGATGCTTTTACTGGTTCTATGTTTCTTTCTCACTAATTTTTTCTTGATTCAAGATATTTTTTACTGATTCACGATGTTTTTCCCCAGATGTTTTTGGTAGGGTTTCACCGGCTCACAACCCTTAATTTGCTCTTTGATAAGAAAAGTGGAATCATTGAATCAACAAATAAATAAAAACAGTTTGATTATTTGAGCTGATGCTTATTTTTGTTTTGAAACATGTTCTTTGTTAATCTTTATTTCTGTTTGATGCAACTAATTTTAAGAATTAGAAAACAAAGTGGACGGCCGTTATGGAGATGCAACTAAGCAGATGCATAGCTTAAAAAACAAGCTCAAAAAGTGGTGGTAGAATACAAAAGCTTTGGTGTTTTGTAACATGTACTCGACTATGATTCTCCATATATTTTAGTGTTTATATTATTGATATTATTGTCTCCAATACGGAGAATTCGAGTATTAGCAAGGTCTGGATAGGTTGTATCCGAAGAACTCAAGAGCGAAGTTCCATCACATTTTCCTATTCGCTGCACGAGCTCATGCTTTTTTGTCCCAGATAATTAAAGTGTGATACCCACTGTTTTGATCCGGATTTTCGATCTCGAAATGTGGCCCATAAAGTGTAAAATTTTTAGAGATCCAATATTTAGCCCATATAATTTATAGGGTTGGTATCTATAAATGAGTAAGCTTAATTACCATAGAGACTAAATGCATGCAAATGTAAATTTAAAGGCATACGTTAGTAAACATATATAATATTAATGCATTGATTTCGTATGGTTTATGAAATGAGAAGGGACAGTCGGTTAGGGTAACGTTTTGTTTGGGGGAAAGATGATCATTTTTATTTCGGAAATTTATTAAAAAAATTTATTATTACCTTATTCTCCATTAGTCCATATATACGTTATAGAGGACTAACAGGTAAGTGGGTCAATATGCTTAATTGCCGAAAATCAGCTTTCTTTTAATGGTTGCATGGTATTAATTAAAAGATAGGCTTGTTTCCTTATTTGGGTATGTCAAAAAAATAGGCTTGTTTCCATATGTGGAAAGTCAAATGTTATGATTTTACTAGTATACCCATAGAGGGATCACTTTGCTCTCTCCCTTTTCTCTCTTAATATTAAAGGGGGACCACTTCTCTCTACCATCTCTCTTATAAAAAATGAGTGGGGACCAAGGATAGATTAGGAAAAAACATGAAAAAGTGGCTACAATGATTGATTTTCTTAATTTTTGTGAAAACCAAACAAGCTTATCTTTTAGGGACGGAGGGAGTAACTCATTCTGTATATAAAATCCTGTGAGAGAGGGGGGACGGGAGTTTTTGGGGGAGAAATGGGGATGCAGTAGGTCATTGTTCTTCATTCTTTTTTTTTTGTCTCACTAGGATATGAACCGTGCCGTAACGGCACGGGCTTTGGTTCTTCGGAATGTTTGCTTCACTTGTTTGATTCGTTATATTATTGTAGATCATACTCCTTAGGAGTTCAATGTGGAATAAGACATCTTTATTGTGACGATTTCTCAATACTATGAATTTGTATCATGTATATTGCTTTATATCATTAGTTGTTAGTGTGATGGACCTGATGGTCGATCTATCAGCATGAAACCTTTTTCCATCATTGTTTTTCTGTTTCTGAAGTTGTAGAATGTGATAGTCCTATTGATATACCGCCAAATTATCACTTACCGTTTTTTCTACCCATTGCAATCATGCGATGATGTCTGTGAATGCAGTTGAATTATTTCGATTTACTGTAATTTTTTTAGTATTCCTACTTATAATTAAAGTGAATCTCCAACAATATTGTTATTAATTCGGTCAGAGTGCCAATTGGTATACGTTAACCCAGAAAACTCAACTACATCTGTGTCTCCCAGTAAAGAAATCCCATATTTGCTCATGTTTTCCCATCATACGATTTTAGGCTCCCTTTGTCATTGCTTGAATAGTTCTATCAGTTTTTCCATTTGGGTTTATCAGTGTAACCTGCAAAGAAAATTAATACAGTATGCTAGATTCTATTGGTACTGAACGGCTGTTAAACCTAAAACGTGTTCCAATTATGGTAGCCTTTTTAAATTCATATTCCGTCGGTGATCAACCTAAGAGGGAGGTAATGTATTTTCAGGGTATTTTTTGGTCATTTTTATGTTCTTGGTGTATGGAATTTTTAAATAAACTTTATTTAATCATAAATCTTATAAGCGATGCATGAAAATATGATTGATACCTTCATAGTCCAAGCAAAGATTGTGAAGTAACACATGAGCTAGAGGGTGCTCTGTGATCATTGGATTTTAAAATCCTACACGATTGATGTGCCAATCAAATCCTCATACGGCTATCATTTAAATCTACACCAATGATGTGCCAATCAAATACTCATACGGGTATCATGAGGCATAAGTCGGTCAATCAATGGTTATTCATGTTCTAATGTGTTGTTTCATCGAATATAATTCAAAACTAACCACATCCTCTTGGAGTTTCAGGAGCTAGGGTGTGAAAGTATGGATCTTAAAAACGACTTACCTTCAGATTTCGTGTCAGTAAAACTTTTGCTTATTGTCAGAGTCCTACACAATAATGCTCTACAAAATGCGAAGGATTCTAACGATCCACACCATAAACCGTATACCAAAAACCAAAACGGTTGTTTCTCGGAAATGTAGTTTTGTCTGACATTTCCCCCCCAAAAAAAAAAAAAAAAAAAAAAAAAAAAAAAAAAAATTAAGATATGCCTGTACCGTATAATATTATGCTTAAAATTAAATGAACCTTATTTGAGACATAAGTAATTATAAAATTCTTAAAGGACAATGGCTTCAGGTAAATCAGAAATATCCATGTTTATACACAAACTTACTTCTAGGCAATAAACACAATGAATTGATGTGTAGTTAGGGTTTGGAAACGAATTGAAGAACAATAAAATAAACACGGATTTAACGTGGTTCGGCAAAATTGTGCCTACATCCACGGATGAGTCCCTTTGAGGAGCGGTATTTTATTAATAAAAATTCCAATAGTTTTCTCTGGGTATCAAAACCTAGCATCCCCTCTTAGGGTCTAGACCCCTGTAATTATATAGTCGTAAGCTGGAATATGCTAGAACTTTCTTTTAGGGTTTTAGGAATAGGCCGGTGGAAATGGACTATTGGGCATGGGTCAACAAACTGGACCGATATATACTGGCTGCTAGGCTTGGGCCGACAAATATTTTCTGCTAATAGTGATGTGGTTACCCCGCATTAGTACCCTAATACTATGGTACAGACAATCCACTTTAAGTCCACACTTAAGATCCTAAATCAAATGACAAATCAACAAAAGTAACCAATCCCCGACTAAGAATGGTTTACAATATCTAGGTAAATTGTGCCCGTAAAATTCAACAAAATCGTTAAAAAAAAATCTATCTTCAATGATACATGAATAAATACACGATACATGGGAGAGTTTCTCATATTTACAATATATATCTTCAATGATATATGTGTTTGAGATCTAAAGTAAATTAGAGACCCAGTCTAAATGGCAATGGTATGAGACCATGAAACACCTTGACCTAAGAGTACAGAGGAGACCTAAAATTGCCATAATTTTATATTTTTGTAGCAAAAAATGGACATGCAATTAAATTTTAAAATATTTCTTAAATCGACTTTTATAAAGTGTAAGCTAGTTATATATAGTTTGGTTAGTTGGTATCTTCAATGAACAGAAAAGGATCAATATTAGAAGATATATTTACAAAGTAAAATATAGGTGAAGGTTCAAGTATTAGTCGGGATAGATGTACTAAGCTCTCTTGAACCATTTAGAGAAATTGATAATTTATTAACGGCAATCAAAGATGGGTTCCTATACACTAAGCTCTCTTAAACCATTTAGAAAAATTGACAATTTTTTCACGGAAATCAAAGATGTGCATATGAATCACATCCCATGGAAACAAATATACTTGTACCTTTATGGTATACCAAAACTCCTTCATACAAGCCAATGATAAAATGCATGGAATGACAATTTATGGAGTCTCGACGTAAACTTACAGTGACACATCCCACAAAAAGATATTGTTCCTCATTGTATTACTCCCAAAACCCCTTCTTCGTTGCCTAAAAACAATCTCCTGAAATCAGAAAATGAAAGATTAAAGGTGAGTCAACCATTTTTTTATGTCAACTGCATATATATAACCACTTTTTGTTATCTCAAATTTAAGAAAAATAAATACTCTTTTTGTAAATAGATACTCTTTTTGAAGAGATGTAATTTCAAGGTTCATATAATATAAAGAAAAAAAAATATATAATCAGGAATCCCCAACCCCTTTGATACCAACATGTATATGAATTAGTCCAAGTAAGAGGTTGAAACTCTTTAGCAGAAGTAGCAATACAGTTGAAAAAATATTTAAAAAATTCTAAGGGAAATAAC
Organism: Papaver armeniacum; assembly: GCA_023531295.1. NCBI lineage: Eukaryota > Viridiplantae > Streptophyta > Magnoliopsida > Ranunculales > Papaveraceae > Papaver > Papaver armeniacum. The sequence continues at coordinate 156,245 of JAJJWW010014809.1, forward strand.
AATGGAACCGGCGCTTTCTTCGTTAATTATTTTCACTCCATGAAAATCTTCTTGATTTTGGCCAAATAAGTCAAAGTTAAGTTGGACAACACAAAAAAAAAAAAAAAAAAAAAAAAAAATTGAATGATATGGGTATTAGGAAACCTAATATAAGAGTAAAAATGAATAGAGAACAATCATATTTTTGAATCTCTTTTAACTGCAGACGAAGAAACAAAATCCAAATCACAAAATACAACATAAAAATGTAGATTTTGATTATGAAAGAGATTAAGTTAAAATACATTTAATTTAGAATAAAATAAACCGTTTCACATTAAATGGGAAAAGTAACTCCCAAATAAATGACACTGGGAGGGTGGAGAGGAAATTAAAAAACTTATTAAATATGTGGCACAATCTAGATCAAATCTTAAATCTGTGGCTCAATCTCAACCCTTCTTTATATGCTAAAAATGTAGATTGAAAAACTTAAATCTAGACCGTCCTATATGTGTCCCAAATGTAGATAACCGTCCATATGGAAAAACACCATTGTCCCTTGTAATATAGATGTGTTTATTTTTGATATTGCTAGGAGAGGCTAGCCATCATTTTTTGGCTTCTTCTAGTTTGTTTGCTTTTCACTTTCAAAGGGTAAATATTATAGTATTGGATTGGTTTGGGAAGAATTAGCATAGGTAGTTATCCTTCTTTACACACCTAGGGGGTGGTTGGCTCCGGTGAGGTAAGAGAAACTATATTTTTATTTAAGTTGTCATTGTTCTTTTTGGATACTGAGTCACAGATGCTTTTAAGTCGAAATATAGAAACGTCGATTGATTGCCTATTTGTATAATTCTCGTAGTAAATCACGATTATGCGTGTTTGACAAGTGCAATTAATTGTATTGTATAGATATATAATGGTTATTAGTATGATAAAATGTATAAGCGGTGTCCGTACCGAGGATATACGGATAGGTGGGGATCCAAGGATACTCGTGCAAAGGTTGATGGTTGTACCCATGCCGAGAATACACGGATAGGTGGGGAACGACCCAAGGATACTCGTGCAAAGGTTGATGGCGGCGCCCGTGCCGAGGATACACGGATAGGCGGGGCACGAACCGAGGATACCCGTGCATTTAAGAGGATTGGAGGGATTTCTTGGAAAGGAATGAAGGCAGTTGCAAGGATACTGGGGATGAACTACGTCATGCTTGATCCCTTACTGGGTACGTAGGAAGCCGCTTTGCGGTTCAACATTTGCGCCAAAAAGAAAGTATTTAGTTGATTTTATGTTGTTCAAGTGAGCATCAAAATGATAGTTAATTATTGTTGTACTATGGATATTTTTTTTTAAGTTAAATAAATGGAAAAATGTTAGTTTTTGTTCGCTCCGATTCGTAATGCCAGAGTTCGGATTTCAAAATGGGTTTGACCCTGATCCGGAAACCGGGGTGTTACATAAAGGGTTCCCAGGGTGTGTCTTCCAAGCTTAAAGATTCTTAGTTTAGTCTTAGATTCTTAGTTTGTATGTCACTTTATTTTTCTTTTTTTTGCAGCATTCTCATGTCGATATATGTTCTTCCCGTTACATTCATAATTTAATCTTAGTACAGTGATTGAAATTTGAATGGATTTCTCGAATTTATAGGTGACATGCAGGAGACTTAGCAAAGGTTAATGCCATCAAGAAGATCTGTAAGAACTTTTGAGATTATGGATGGACATAACTAAGGCAAACTCACTCCTTCGCTCGCACTCTTTAATTTTTAAAACTGATATGCTCTAGCCATATTTTTGCTGGTGTGGTGACTTTCTAGATACTAAAAAGAACAACGATAAGATAATTAGTATTGCAACTTTGTATCTTCAAACACTAATTAATTTGAAGTTCTCATTTCAGTCGATTATTGGACATTGTCTCAATACCCCGATATTCAAGTTGGTTGGCCGAATGAAATATAAGTAATGGTTTCTCCTTTCCTAACACCGAGGCCTTTTCAAAGACAATCCGGGGATGACAGAAAAAAACTGCAGATTAAAGCGTGCTCAAGCGGGAGTAATCCGGGGATGGGTGACCATCCGGGAAGTTCTTTGCTGGATTACATCAGCGATGCCCGTTGAAAACTCACACTACCGGATGACCGCAATGGCTAAGTGGGGACAATATCGGTAGAGGGACGGGTCATTACATTGTCTACGACAAGTCGGGTGGATTACAACCCACAAACTGTACTCATGTATCACAACTTGATGGTTATATCCAACCATTAAACAAATGGCATTTGAACATTTTTACTTTTTCGGTAATTTTATGTGATTCAGGGACAAGCGAGTTGAATGGACAATGTGTAGATAGCAAGATCCTATATAGGATATAGTTGTGTTACTTCTTGAAGATGGAGTACTTAATAGTCTGTACTTTATGACGTGCTTATTATGGTGTTCAGATGCGTTTATTAAAAAATGATCTAGACATGGTTGAATAAAACTACCGAAATTCTTATCCCTTTGGTTGTCTTTGGCCACATGCATAAAGAATTGACTTCAAAAAATGTACGTCTCCCCAAAATGATTGTATTTGGAGCATTCAGGAAATGGTGCAAATGTACCCAGGGCGAAAAAACTAATGATTGCATAATTTTCATTTGGAGCATTCAAGAAATGGAGCAAAATGTACCTAGGGTGAAAAAACTATTTCGTGAACAGCGAACTGGTACTAGAAGCTCCATGGATGCATCTAATTTTTTTAGGCAAGCAAATAGTGATGTACCGTTAACCAAATATACAGTTAATTATTATATATTTTTTTGCATGGGTAAAATATCTTGGAGATTTATTGTGGTTCCTTTATCATGTAATTTGAATTCTCTAACTTAAGAAGAATCTCACTAGATAAAACTCAATATTTTTTGGGGGATCTTAATTTAGCTGCATCAATCTGACAGGAGGGGGCTTGAAGAGAAGAAAAAAAACCAAACCAGGTTTAGTGTTATCATTTCTAATTTTATTGACTACTTTTAATATTATAATTTTTAGTATTTTACTTAGGGCTGTCAATGGATAAAAATCCATCGGATATTGGCAATACCGATAAGGTTATGGTTAAGGGTTATCGGATATCCGGTATCCGATAATATCCGTCGGAATTCAAAAATTCCATATCGATAAAGTTAAGGATAAGCTATCGGATATCGGATATTATTCCGATAATATCCGTTATCTACTCATGATACAAAAAACTTCCAATAATTTCCGTTAATATTTGATAATTTCCGATATTTACTTAGGAGAGACGTAATCAAATGGATAAAGAGTAAACCTAAAGGGTATTAGGTATCGAAAATTTCCGAAAATTTTATGATATAGTTATACACTAACGGTATCGGATATTAACCTAACGGAAACTCCCTTAACCGATACCGTTATGTTAATAAACGGATATCCGTTACGTTAAGGTTATCGGATATCGGATAACCGTTATGTCGGATATTAACCTAACGGAATCCGGATATTCGAAACGGATACCGGATATCGAATAACCATTGACAGCCCTAATTTTACTACTCCCTCCGTTCCACTATTAAGTGACCTAGTTCAAGTTTGCACAATTTTTAAGGCAAACAAGGGAAAAGAGTATTTTTAAGCATATTTTACAATTATACCCTTATGGATAATAATTAGTGAAATTTTGAAATGATTTATCTCTCAAACTACACCACGGATGTTCGCAAACTTCATATCATTGAAAAGTATTTTAAAACACCTACATAACTGTTGATGGTGGTTTTTAAACAAGGGGTAAAAACGTAAAACCCCATGACCTAGTGTTACCCGCAACACATTAACTAAGAGCATTTAACTCAGTGTAAATAATTAATAGGGGTATTTTTTCAAAATACCCGTAACCCTAATTCCAAAACCAAGCCGCACCTTTCGCACCATGGCAACAATGCCAAACCCTAATTCCAAAAACCAAGCCGCACCCTCGCGCACCATGGCAACAATGCCAAACCAAGCCGCATATCCGCGCACCATGGCAACAATGCCAAACCAAGCCGCATATCGCGCACCATGGCAACAATGCCAAACCAAGCCGCACCCGCGCACCATGGCAACAATGCCAAACCAAGCCGCACCTCGCGCACCATGGCAACAATGCCAAACCAAGCCGCACCTCGCGCACCATGGCAACAATGCCAAACCAAGCCGCACTCGCGCACCATGGCAACAATGCCAAACCAAGCACCATGGCAAACCAAGCCGCACGCGCACCGTGGCAACAAGGCCATATTTCCAAGCCGCTATGCCTTTGGCCCACGCCAAATATAGCGCCCTAGGCTTGCAAGACTTGCAACTAGGTCAACATGGCCGTACGTGCCATTGGCACATGCCAACACGTATCGCAGCCATATTTCCAAGCCGCTATGCCTTTGGCCCACGCCAAATATAGCGCCCTAGGCTTGCAAGACTCGCAACTAGGTCAACATGGCCAGACGTGCCATTGGCACATGCCAACATGTATCGCAGCCATATTTCCAAGCCGCTATGCCTTTGGCCCACACCAAATATAGCGCCCTAGGCTTGCAAGACTTGCAACTAGGTCAACATGGCCGCACGTGCCATTGGCACATGCCAAACACACACGCTCGGTAGCCTAACTTGCAAACCGTGCAACCTACCACCAAGGCATTCCGCACATGCCAAACACACACGCTGGTAGCCTAACTTGCAAACCGTGCAACCTACCACCAAGGCATTCCGCACATGCCATTGGCACATGCCAAACACACACGCTGGTAATCTAACTTGCAAACCGTGCAACCTACCACGAAGGCATTCCGCACATGCCAAACACACACCGGGTAGCCTAACTCGCAAACCGTGCAACCTACCACCAAGGCATTCCGCACATGCCATTGGCACATGCCACACGCGCCACTAGCGGCGCCACTTGCACTCAAGATGCAACCAACACTCGAGACATCGACACAAACCGGGGGGATGCTTCTTTAGGGTTTTGGTTTGGCGATCACAAAGATGCGGCCGTACACTACGCTCACATTAAGAAAGCGTGAAAAGGAATAAAGCGGTCAAATAAAAAAGGAAATAATGGTGAAAAACGTTTTCACCCATTAAACCATGCGGTTACCACCTCCTCCCATTATTTCACCCTTTACTCTCTTCCTTCATGAGGCCAGTGGTACGTTTCAATCTCGACTTGTATAAATAGGTCTTACCTATTTCCACCGCACAACAAGTTTTGGCCAGAGAAAAATACTACACTCTCGGAAAAGGCAACTTTGCAAGCTCTCCAAAAAGCTTTCATCTCTTGCAAGCTTCCTAAGCTTTCACTTTCGATACAAGTCGAGACACTACTCCCGTAACTATTCGGGTCTCAACACCTTTCTTTGCTTCCCTCCCCAAATCAACCCTTCTCCTTCACTTTGTGACCGAAGCAAGTCCTGGAACGGCCATTTCTTGGTTTAGGCCGGACTTGTACGGATTGATCTCTCGAATCTATAAAGTGCTCACGCAAACACATTTGTTTAGGGTTTAAACCAGTTTCTCACTCACCTACCGAATTTATCGAAATCTAAGCGAAACGATTTTCACCCATAAACAATTGGCGACCACAACGGGAGGATTGATCTATCGGCTACAATGTCGGGTGTCGATCTCGTTCTTCGACCCGGATGTCAAGATGGTGGGGGAAGGCGACTCAATCCGACGCAACCACCAGACAACCCGGTTACTAGTTGTAAAACTACACGAGAAAACTGGGGACTTGCCGAAGATGCTACCGCTCGATCCGACTCAACGGCTAGACGCCCCAGTTACCAGTTGTAAAACTACACTTGAAAACTGGGGACTCGTTAAAGATGCTACCAGCAATTGGGGACTTGTGACTCAGTCCGACGCAACCACCAGACAACCCGGTTACTAGTTATAAAACTACACGAGAAAACTGGGGACTTGCCGAAGATGCTACCGCTCGATCCGACTCAACGGCTAGACGCCCCAGTTACGGTTGTAAAACTACACTTGAAAACGGGGACTCGTTAAAGATGCTACCAAAGCAATTGGGGACTTGTGACTCGGTCCGACTCAATCACAGCAACACGGTTATCGGTTGATTAAAACTACACCGAAGAGCCGGGAGACTCTTTGAATACGCTACCAAGAATTGGGGACTAATCGGCGATGCTACCAGCCAAGGCCGCCTTTACACGGAGAGGGGCGTGTTCATAAAACCTATAAAGTGAGTAAATTTAAACCGCACAAGATATACGATCTATTTCCGTGTCCTTAGTAACACCGTCATACTATCGAGTCTTGTGCCTATTGCTAGCACACACTTTCATAAAAGCAATATTCCTTTCCCAAAACATAATCGAGTCATATTATCGTAACCATTCATCCGAAATAATCCAATACCCTAAAAGCTACCAAATTTGCCTATCAAAGGTCAAGTTTTGAACCGGACATCCAATATGTCTTTCAAAAAAAAAACTAAATGAAAGTTTAACGGAGAAACGTTCAGGAAAATCATCCAACGAAGTCCGCTCTTTTTGGAGAAAGTCAACCTCAGCATCTTCAAGAGCCGCTCTCTTCATAGTCAACATCTTGGAAAGCTTTTCGAGTTCCATCTCTGTCGTGCAATCTCCTCGGCGGAAAGGCTTTCGATTCTTTGCGTCTTTCAACTTTTGGATCTCGGCAAGGCCTTTGACAAACCAAGAAGTGTTGAACTCCTTTTCTACGCACACGTCGCGATGGTGCTCCCCGATCGGCAATAACGTCTTCGAGTAAACGGTGTGACCAGTCACCTCACGCATGTCCTCAATGGAAGATAAAGCCTCTTCCACACGCTTAACCGCAAATCGACTAGTGACTTTCTTGGTTGTAGCCATATGTCCGTGCTTCTCCCAGATTCTGTGTACAACGCCTCATGCTTAGTCGGCACGCTAAAGCCGCCAACCAACACATGACCCGGATAAGGAACCAAGTACGGGGATCAAAAATGGCGCCGCACCTGGCCTCACTACTCGCAGAGGGTCTTGTTCCATGTCTACGACAACAACCATCGAGAATCATCCACCGCTTGAACCACATCCGTGCTCCGCAATTCGCTAACGCTCATCTCCAAGTCACCAGCGGTGGTCACCAAAGGCAAGTTTTCATGCGGCTCTACCCCAGAATCATCCTCCGAACCGGATTTCTCCTGCGAACTTGAGTCAGATATTTCCCAAAGGAGGAAACAAAAGAAGAAAGAAAAGAAGTGCGAAACTCACCGAACCACTTCCCGAAACAATCTGTCTTTGGGAGGAATCACTCTCACTCGTTGAACCTTCTTCTCTCTCGACTCATCATCGCTATGAGAAGGCTCAATCTTTCACCGGAGTTCTTTGAAGAAATTTCCGCCTCCTGGCAACGTGCAAGAGCAGCGAAAGCATTAACACTACCGAAGCCCTGAAGGAAACAAGACCCATATTCTCAGCCGAAATTCACGTGTTTTGAGACAAACCAATGAAGAGGCGACACATACTCGGTTATTGGAAGAACTGAAAGACACAAGGGCCGTGGGAGGATCTTGTGAAACCGTCCGAACCCGCTAGCACGATTCTTCGTTCTCCGTTGCCTCGGGGCTTTCCGATTGCTGCAACTTTCGCTGGGATCTCTCAACATTGGATACTCCTTCGAACTGGCGGGGAAGGTTTGCAACGAACGTTTTCCACCACGTTATTCACAAAATCTCGGATCATAGTAAACTCGTTGCACCAAAACTCATTATAGCCGAAGGTCGTCGGGTTACTCTTCCCATTTGAAAGAAGGAAAGACGGATACCCGGCTTAAGGGCATCAAGGCGTCAAGGGCGACACGCAATGAATCCTTAGGGATCACCGGGTAAACAAGAGGCACCCTTGATCGAAACCCATGTGACGGAAAGACGGTCAATATTGTGCGGCTATCTGGAAAGACCCCACGAAGAAAGACGGCATATAACCGGCAAGCGGCTTTCGAATGAACAAGTTTTCACCAACGCTCAAATCGTCATCGAAGACAAAGACATGAGCGGAGCGAGAAGCAAAAGTGTCAATTTGAGTCACCGACTTATGGACCGGCCCCCATGGACGAAAAATTGATTTCATGCAACTTATCAAGAAAACTAACCAAGCTCACGCCAACTCTTGGACGCCTGTTCACCCATCGAAGAATTCGGAGCCACCCCAACTCACGGGAAGCGAAGGCAGCGGTTTGAGCATACTTCTCAAAGTGCTCCCATAGCCGCATTTCGCGAAAAGCAACGTGCACATATGAATCCACTTTCATGAAACCATTCAAAACTTGCATGTTCGCAACTAGGTGATCCGTGATGCACATACGGGAACCAAGGAACGACTTGCTAATGGGAAGAACTTCACCCTTTGCCAACTTCACAAAGAATCGCTAACAACTCCCTGTCTTATTCCTTTCTTGCCGGAATGGGTCATCAAAAATGTCTCTGGACAACCAGAGAGCCAAAAATGCGGCGACATGAAGATCACCGCTTTTTCCTGCATTCGAGGCTCCAACTCGTCCGAAACCATTGAGATATCCACCAACCGTAAGGGCACCTTTCATCCTCTTTCCGGCGAGAATCCTTCTACTTCGCAATGGAGTCTTTCCGAGCAAAATCCCCCAACTTAGCGGCCAGGTCATCCCGCATCTTCACCTCACTTTCGAGATAATTGGATTTTAAGATTCCCGGTTAATGAAGGTTCAAGCAAGAGAGCCACACTCTCCAAGGAGAAAGTTATCTCGCCCCATCTACATATGATTGTATGGGTGTCCGAACACCATCCGGAGATGAAAGCAACCAAACCCAGGATATCCTTCCTAATCGAAGATTTCTTCAAGTCTTGACAGCATCAATGACCTGCGCTCGAGTCAAGTTGGTATTTATATGCTCCTTGCTCACCATGAACTCAACCCATCTATCAAAAGAACGCAATGGGCTTTGACACATCCAGAAGTCAATGTTGGAAGAAGAATACACCCCTTTATGAAGACAGAACCGAATGGTGCTCTCTGGGCAAACCGAACGTGTCTTCCTTTCATCCTCACCACCGGTTAACAAAATTGGCACGAAACCTGGGTGATTTTTCCGAGCGGGGGCGAGGGCTCTAGTGAAGAATTCATCCTCTGTGTTCGGTTTGGAATTATGAGCATCCTTCGACGAAGTGAAATTTGATTCAGGTAACATCTTATCAAATTCCTTCATAACAATTTGGTAATAAGATATCTCGCACAAAACAAACGGAGAAAGACGAAGTTATATCCCTGACACATAATCGTACCCAACAACAAAAAAAAAAGAGAAAGGGGAAGGAGGACGTATTTTATTCGGGTTCAAGACTATATACACAGTATTTTATTCGGGTTCAAGATTATATACACAGTATTTTATTCGGGTTCAAGACTATATACACAGTATTTTATTCGGGTTCAAGACTATACACGCAGTATTTTCTTCAGGGTTCAAATATTTCTTTCAGGACCGAAAATTCATATATGCAATATTTCCTACGGGTTCAAACAATATATGCAGTATTTCCCTTGGTTGCATACATACAATATTTTCTACAAGAGGCACGCCAAGAAATCATATGCAAGGATTGTGGAGCGCCTACTCTTAAGGTTTACACCTAAATGAAAAAAAAAAAAAAAAAAAAAAGGAGAGAAAAGTACTCTAAGACATACAGGAGCGGTTTCTCTTTGCCGCTAGTATGAAAAGAGGAAAGAATAAAGCGCAGGATGGGGAGAAAGGGGCTTTTATATATATATATATATATATATATGCGTGAAGACTTTGAAATAGGGAAGGATTTCCCTTTTACCAAAATCACGCGTGCAAAAACGGGCCCACAAAGGGTGCGACTTCCCAATGTCGCCCAAGTCACGCCTCGCAAGCACGGTTTCCAAGCCGCACCAAGACCACCACCGCGCCGACACACCAAGCACGACGGATTCTACACTTTGCGCCGGTCCCACCAGCCAGCACACGCAGTTTTCCCAAGTCACGCCTGCAAGCACGCACAGCTTCCACATTGCGCCGGCCCTACCCAGCCAGCACACGCAATTTCCCAACGTCGCCCAAGCCGCAGCCCCACCAATTGGGCACCTCCCGATTTGTGCAAAACTACGAGGCAAGGGTTCCAAATCCTATTCATGAAAGGTCGACAAGCCTCCTCAATCCTATTTACGGTTTGTCTTGTTGATAGTTTGTCACCATCTTATGCTTACCCCCAACAAAGCCCTCGTTCCGAGCTAGCGGGGGACTTAATGTTGATGGTGGTTTTTAAACAAGGGGTAAAAACGTAAAACCCCATGACCTAGTGTTACATGACAACACATTAACTAAGAGCATTTAACCTGGTGTAAATAATTAATAGGGGTATTTTTCAAAATACCAGTTAGGTTTTCGACACGAGAACCCTAATTCCAAAACTAAGCCGCACCCCCGCGCACCATGGCAACAATGCCAAACCAAGCGCATACTGCGCACCATGGCAACAATGCCAAACCAAGCCGCACCTGCGCCATGGCAACAATGCCAAACCAAGAGCATCTTTTGCGCACCATGGCAACAATGCCAAACCAAGCCGCACTGCGCACCATGGCAACAATGCCAAACCAAGTCGCACCCTGCGCACCATGGCAACAATGCCAAACCAAGCGCACCCTGCGCACCATGGCAACAATGCCAAACCAAGCCGCACCCTGCGCACCATGGCAACAATGCCAAACCAAGCCGCACCCTGCGCACCGTGGCAACAAGGCCATATTTCCAAGCCGCTATGCCTTTGGCCCACGCCAAATATAGCGCCCTAGGCTTGCAAGACTTGCAACTAGGTCAACATGGCCGTACGTGCCATTGGCACATGCCAACACGTATCGCAGGCCATATTTCCAAGCCGCTATGCCTTTGGCCCACGCCAAATATAGCGCCCTAGGCTTGCAAGACTGCAACTAGGTCAACATGGCCGTACGTGCCATTGGCACATGCCAACACGTATCGCATGAGCCATATTTCCATGCCGCTATGCCTTTGGCCCACGCCAAATATAGCGACCTAGGCTGCAAGACTTGCAACTAGGTCAACATGGCCGTACGTGCCATTGGCACATGCCAACACGTATCGCAGGCCATATTTCCAAGACGCTATGCCTTTGGCCCACGCCAAAATAGCGCCCTAGGCTTGCAAGACTTGCAACTAGGTCAACATGGCCGTACGTGCCATTGGCACATGCCAACACGTATCGCAGGACATATTTCCAAGACGCTATGCCTTTGGCCCACGCCAAATATAGCGCCCTAGGCTTGCAAGACTTGCAACTAGGTCAACATGGCCATACGTGCCATTGGCACATGCCAACACGTATCGCAGGTCATATTTCCAAGCCGCTATGCCTTTGGCCCACGCCAAATATAGCGCCCTAGGCTTGCAAAACGTGCAACTAGGTCAACATGGCCGTACGTGCCATTGGCACATGCCAACGCGTACCACAAGCCATATTTCCAAGCCGCTATGCCATTGGCGCATGCCAAATATAGCGCCCTAGGCTTGCAAAACGTGCAACTAGGTCAACATGGCCGTACGTGCCATTGGCACATGCCAACGCGTACCACAAGCCATATTTCCAAGCCGCTATGCCATTGGCGCATGCCAAATATAGCGCCCTAGGCTTGCAAGATTTGCAACTAGGTCAACATGGCTGCACGTGCCATTGGCACATGCCAACACGTGTCGCAAGCCATATTTCCAAACCGCTATGCCTTTGGCCCACGCCAAATATAGCACCCTAGGCTTGCAAGACTTGCAACTAGGTCAACATGGCTGCACGTGCCATTGGCACATGCCAACACGTGTCATCGCAAGCCATATTTCCAAGCCGTATGCCTTTGGCCCACGCCCAAATATAGCGCCCCTAGGCTTACAAGACTTGCAACTAGGTCAACATGGCCGCACGTGCCATTGGCACATGCCAACACGTGTCGCAAGCCATATTTCCAAGCCGTTATGCCTTTGGCCCCGCCAAATATAGCGCCCTAGGCTTGCAAGACTTGCAACTAGGTCAACATGGCCGCACGTGCCATTGGCACATGCCAACACGTGTCGCAAGCCATATTTCCAAGCCTCTATGCCTTTGGCCCACGCCAAACATAGCGCCCTAGGCTTACAAGACTTGCAACTAGGTCAACATGGCCGCACGTGCCATTGGCACATGCCAAACACACACGCTGGTAGCCTAACTTGCAAACCGTGCAACCTACCACCAAGGCATTCCGCACATGCCAAACACACACGTTGGTAGCCTAACTTGCAAACCGTGCAACCTACCACCAAGGCATTCCGCACATGCCAAACACACACGCTCGGTAATCTAACTTGCAAACCGTGCAACGTACCACCAAGGCATTCGCACATGCCATTGGCACATGCCAAACACACACGCCGGGTAGCCTAACTCGCAAACCGTGCAACCTACCACCAAGGCATTCCGCACATGCCATTGGCCCATGCCACACGCGCGCCACTAGCGGCGCCACTTGCACTCAAGATGCAACCAACACTCGAGACATCGACACAAGGCGGGGATGCTTCTTTAGGGTTTTGGTTTGGCGGTCACGAGCATGCGGTATACTACGCTCACATTAAGAAAGCGTGAAAAGGAATAAAGCGGTCAAATAAAAGAGGAAATAATGGTGAAAAACGTTTCACCCATTAAACCATGCGGTTACCACCTCCTCCCATTATTTCACCCTTTACTCTCTTCCTTCATGAGGCCAAGGTACGTTTCAATCTCGACTTGTATAAATAGGTCTTACCTATTTCCACCGGACAACAAGTCTCGGTCGGGAGAAAAATACTACACTCTCGAAAGGCAACTTTGCAAGCTCTCCAAAAAGCTTTCATCTCTTGCAAGCTTCCTAAGCTTTCACTTTCGATACAAGTCGAGACACTACTCTCCCGTAAGCAATCCGGTCTCAACACCTTTCTTTGCTTCCCTCCCCAAATCAACCCTTCTCCTTCACTTTGTGACCGAAGCAAGTCTGGAACGGCCATTTCTTGGTTTAGGTAGGACTTGTACGGATTGATCTCTCGAATCTATAAAGTGTTCACGTGCGGCACATTTGTTTAGGGTTTAAACCAAGGTTCTCACTCCTTCGAATTTATTGAAATCGGCGAGAAACGATTTTCACCCATAAACGAGAATGAATATAAACATGCGTATCAAATTTTGCATATTTCTTATATTTCTTATAATCAATTAAAAGGATAATTTTAGAAATATCTCATTGTTTATTGATATAGGTCACTTAATAGTGGGACAAAAAGTAAAAGTAAATAGGTCACTTAATAGTGGGACGGGGGGAGTATTGTTTTTGTTGCTATTTTTATTCTTTTCTGTTTCATGCTTCAAATTATTAATCCCAAAAAATTCACTTTAGGCTAAGTCCTATGTGCTAGATTGGACTGCTAGATTGGCCAAAAAGTGTTGCAAATCATGAAAAAAGTGTGGGAAAATAGTTAACACTCTTCGGCTACTTCTCTCTCCTAGCATTTGCTCTGATCGAACTATCGCCGAGATTGAAACGCTGAATAGTGCGGCGCTCAAAAAGTGACCAAAACATTTGAATGGTTCGCGCTCACAAAAATCTAACGGCCGAGATTTAAGCGGCGAATGGTTTGAGCGCTCGGAAAAACGCTCGAATGGTTCGCGCTCACCAGATTACGTGGATGGCCAATCTAGCAGCTAGATATCTAGCCCATAAGACTTAGGAGGTTGCCCAGGCTGACGTGGATGGCCAATCTAGCCCATAAGACTTAGCCTTACGCCAAACATACTTTTGTCGACAAAATATTTAGGCCCGTGCAACGCACGAGCGTAAAATCTAGTTTCATCAGGTTCATAAGACCAAGTCTTCTGCTAAGGAATTCTTGATACCTCCTGGTTCCTTCCTACTCACCATGACTGATTTGGAAGTTGCCAATTTTAAAAGAAAATTATAGAGGACTAGCCGTCCTTACTCTATCCAGCTGACACTGGAGTATGCAATTCTTTTACCAGTACTCCATTGCTTCAATCCCCATTGGCTCTTCTACTCCTCTTTCGTTTTACATCTCTGAAATATTCTCTTGGGTGATCACTGCCTGAGGCCACTATAGTTACCAAAAAAAAAAAAAAACACTCTACAGGGACTTAAATTTTATATCATTAGAAGACAAAGAATAGATTAGTAATGTTGTTTTTTTATCACTAAAAGATGTTACAAGCAATGAATATTGTGTCCATATTTCAAGCATAATAAGTAACCCGTTAATATCATTTACATGAAAGAAGTTATGGGGACTAACAAATACTAGGTTAAACCGAATCCCTATAAACCGTCTATAGCAACCACGGTTGTAACTTGTTTAGCTCACCAACCAGTCCTAATTCCAGGTTCAACATCATAGTGATAGACATGGCGATGGCGGTGACTGTGGTGGTGAAGGAGAATTGACTTCATTCGTTGAGGTATGGTTCATGTAATGAGATTGTCTCTTGTCGACTCTAACTTCCGTCATCTCTACCACCTCTTCTACCTCTTCAAATGACCTGAAAATTGGTGCAAGTATGCATCAGCCAAGTAAGCTTTCAGGTTTAAGTTTGCTCTGCAGTTCTCTCTATTCTATCTTTTTCCACGGCTTCCGAAAAATTTCAAAAACAACCAAGTAATTGTGAGTACTTCCAGCATGACAGGTAAAAAGAAAATTTAATTGCGAGGAACTGGAGTGAGGCTTTTGCTCACTAGGTATCTGCCACTTCCGTCAGGTCTGACTAGTCGAGTCCAACATGAGACCAAATTTATTTCGAAGGGTCACCTAGTGGGACATAAACATCCATCTAACTCCAGACACATTACGTAACGAATGAATCCTAATGCACATTTGATGCAAATGAGCCAGACTCAGTGGCATAAAAAAACAAACATCCCATGAATAGTGTATATACATATATCACATACATCAAGTCAATGTCTTGTATACCAATTTTATGGATCAAACATTTTACCTCTAGTGGATACTTTCTGAATGCAGGTTCGAAGCGACTCTTGCAGTACTTTTGGAACCAAATTGTTAAAATTGGTAATAAAATAAGAAATGGTGTAGAATGAGCAGCTTTCTTTGTGCTGAGCAGTCCAAACAAAAGAAGGTGAGATATCAACAAGCTTCCAATAATACGGCTGTGAACATGTGGCCAAAATGCAGCAACACTCTCGTATTGTTGGTTGTACACATTGATTATCTGCGAATGGCGATCATAAATAAATACAAGGGTCACAAATAGTTAATATTCCTTCCATTTTCTTACCTGAATTCAGAATTGAAACGTGACAAACTTCCTAGAAAGCAACGGGAATTTCTTAAAATGAGGAACAAAAAAGACTTGGCGATTGCCAACTGGCTTGACCCTGCCTAAGTTTTCGGTCTCTTGGTGACCGTTTTTAAATCAAGAAGAGATATTATGCAGGATTTGTTCAAAAGTAAAATAAGTATCAACTAGCTTGACCCTGCTAGTATGCGGTCAAAGGACTCGACTCGATTTACTTGTTGTCTCTCTCTTTGGGAAATTTGTTGAGTTGAAGAACACCAGATGATATGACAGAGGGAATTATTTTGGAATCAGCAAGTACAAACCTGATGACGGTAAACGAGATATACGAAGCCAAAGAAGACAAGAATGAAAGGAAGAAGGATTGGAGTGATCACGGCATACACAATCCCAAGAAGGAAGTAAAGCTGAAGTGACGGAAGAGTCTCTGCTAATTGAACGCTTCCAGGGTCCATTGCTTTCACTCGGTCTCTTTCTGTTTCACTAAGAACACGTTTTTTAAGTGATATATCACCAAAGGCTTCAGCCAAGAATCTCACTCGCAATGCCTGCCCACCCACTGACCATGATATATGTGATAAAGAAAGTACCCTTCATTGGTATTGAAACTCCAATGTTCCTAGGAATCCTGTAATTAAGAAAATTAAATTATTTGACTATTCCGGTAACATTATATTACTGACAGTTTATAAAGACATTATTGTACAGATGCCTCTCTAGTAGAGTGGTATAGCAATAGGGTGTTGATAACTCGACCTGAGTGATCAGACACTGTTTTGTTGAAATAGATATCTAGTTACTTCTTTTTTTTTTGCGGCAAGGATAAAATCCATTACTAACAAAGAGGCAGATGAGGCCCTCACCGTGAGAGGAAAGAATTTGGTACATGATAATTTCCATGACAGTACTATAAAAGTATCATTTGTGAGGAAATTATAGCATGGCCTCAATATATTGGTAGAAAGTAGAAACAGAAAGCAGAAATATAGATTTACTAAAAGGGACAGATTATTACTGAGTAGGCGATTGATGAAGGAAAGCATCGAGTTGCTCAAAAGCTGTCCCAGTCACTATACTTCCCAAGAACACATTCACCAACATAAAATAGTAATATTTTGCTGCTGCTTTCCTTTCAAGTACGGATATTGCCAAATGGCCCTCAACTTTTGACATAATCATCAAAACCGTGGAAGGATATACATGAATATTTTAAGTGCTAAACCTGGAAGGAAACCTTGAAGAAATGACTTAATCACGCCTCCTGCACAATATTAGATGAATAAGTCAAAGTGACAACGACAAAATCCTTGAAAATAAAGTTTATGGGCAAGAAAATACTTACAATTCTATCACTGGTCTAAGGAAAGGTGCAACTTTTTCACGAGACCCTCAAGATTTGCAAGTGATTGTACAAAAGCAATTGGAATCATGTAAAAGAACACCAAAGCAAAGACTGTGATAGCTATTATGAGTTTTCGGATGCTTAAAGAAACAAATGGTATAGCTAGATTCCGCCAGTAAACATCACGAGGTTCAGGGGCCCAATAGGTTAACCACCATGTAGGATTCTTGCTCTGTTGTGTTTGCGCACATACAGCAGCAGCCCAACGAGAATCAAATGAAACAAAAGCTACTGGCATAATAGACTTAGGATCCTTAAGTATCCTTTGCCGCTCAGACGCCATCTGGACAAAATAAGAGCAGAACAGTACATTTTAACACTTCAAACTCTTATAAAGAAAAACATCTTAAGTATCGTTTCAAGTCACTGATCAAGGTGTCTGAGAACATGGATAGGTCAACAAAATTATCAGAGCCCACTTTTCCAATAAAATTTCTAAAACTGTTTCCAGATTGCCACAGCAGATGACTGTATCCTTCTCTTCCTTTTGATTTTTAGATTTTGGGATATTACCATGAATTGTATCTTGATTTTTTTAGATTTTCGGATGATGATCAATGACCGATGACCAAGGATCCCAAGCTTATCTAAATACCGAAGCGATGAAGTTATTTATTCTTTTTAACAGAAAACAATCTGAAAAAACAAATGAAAGGAACAGCTTGATGCTGGCTGTGAAATTGATTAATACATACCATTTTCTCAAGCTCTTTCATCTGGTATTGGTAGAACTCAATAGAATCTACTTTTTCCCCATAGCCCACAAAATCCACTCTGAAACATTAAGTAACAAACTTTCAAAATTGAATTACAAAATACTCGGTGTATTGTCAAATTGACGTTAGGTTTGATTACGCCATCGAAGTACTTTGTGTTTGGTACCATCTTTAGGGCAATGTACAACATAATGACTTACCTTTTACTTGGCCTTTTCCGGGCTGGATGTCTTTGAACTTCAGCTGGTTATAATCCAGCAACTGTTGAAGTCTGTCTCTTCGTCTTACAAGTTTAGCAAATTTGTTTGCATTGTAAACAGCCTGCAAGCCAAGGAAACAAGTGTAATAATTAATTCAAATAGCTGTAGCACTACAAACTACTAAATTTCCCATAAGACGTTATTATTCGTTTAAATATGATAATCATGGCAAGCAAATAACAACTGCTAGAAATCAGACGAACTATAAGTATCATGAATGGAAATATTACTTGATGACCAATATAGTGGTCCGAATGGTTATTTTGGAAAAAGTGATCCACGCTTTCTGATGTCGAGTGACCAGCGACATGTGGGATATTTCTAACCACTACCTGAAAACACACCACACTTCATAAGCTTCCAATAATAAACATGAAACATTTAACATGACTTCATAATAAGTTCATCAGTAAACTCAGTGGATCATTCAGTAAGTCAAGATTCTATCAACATAAAAGAATCTAGTAAACCTGTTCTAATCTCCGCACCCAATTTTAGCAGGCCACTTAACACTCACCGTAAACTGATCTGCCACGTCGACTTTGTGATGCCAAAAATGCAACCTCATGAATGCGACTCTATCATATTCCTTGTATAGTATATAGCAAACCCAGAATGTGAATACATATGCCATCCCAATATGCGCCCAAAACCTGAAGTTGAACCAAAATTTTAGAGAAAAATATCAGCATAGGTCATTTTATAACAGTACGAAATTCGAAAACCAAAAGTGATACTAAACTGTGATAGATAAACCACATAATCCACAGTTAGAACATCAAAAGTTTAACATTTCAATTTATTCAAATGTACGAGTATATCTGTAATGATTAGTTCCTACTTCCTAGGCTTATGAATTATACAGTCCGCAATATTGGAGGAAAAAAACAACTTACTTTTTCAGATTTAGGACTAACATTTGATATTGACAGTTTATCAATGTTGCTGATGACCAATTCCTTCCTTAGAAAAAAAGTGTTCCACCTGATACATTGATAGGTACAAGAACTACCAATGCAAGTATGGTTATCGGTATGAAAATCTTCAACCTGTCAACGAAACCAGAAAGACAAAAACAAAAGGTCAAAGCCAGAACCAACATGTATGAACATGAACAGAAAGCTACTATAAAAATTGAGATACATCAATGACTGCGTACATGAAGTTCATATACCAGCCAAACACATACCTATCTCTACTAAGTCTAAATACAAGACCAAATACCACCATTGGTTTTCATTTTTCATGCTTCTTTGCATCATTTTTGTTTGATACAGACTAATACACTAATGACCCCGGAAAAAAGTTTGGTTAGAAAAATTTAGCACAAAAACACACACACACACACCTGAAAACCTAATTAGAACCAGAAAGTAGCATAATTGCAGAAACTGTGTGCCCATTTAGATAGGGTTTCCTATTACTACCCTCCTTAAAAAAAAAAAAAAAAACAGTTGAAACCCAATGGAAGGGGATTCCTTGATAAAACTAGAAAAGACTTAATCAATCACATTTGGAACCATCAAGTGACAAAACGGCATCTTGAACTTTTACAACCACTGACCTTGAATACTGAGAATACAGTACCCACAGAGAATTCTTGCTAACATATAAAACAGATATCTCAAAACCCAAAATAGAAGACATAGACAAAAACTTGTAAAAGAGAGTAATAGATAAATTACCCAAGTATATAAATCCTGAGAAAAACAGCAGAATCAAGTCCAGCATGGGTGATAATCTCATCTTCAGACATACGAAGTGCTTGAGGCATCAATTGAGAAAAGTAAGATATGTTTTGAAATTGAGATTAACGAATTTACCCACAAAATTCCCACGGTTTCTAGGACTAGTTCTTCCTCCAGTAAGATACCATTTCGGGAAATAAACTCTGTCATTAATGGGTTGTAATCTCAGAAAAGCAAAACCAAGCAAGAATAAAAATGCAAACAAAATGTTTATGAATGCTGATACTCCTATATCTGCAAGAGAGGCCATTACAGGAGAAGAAGAAAGAAACGGAGATAGAGTGTGAAAGAAGACAGATCAACAGATAATATGTAGTATAATATATCAAAAGAGAAGAGAAGAAAAAGGAGGAGGAATAATTGTAGAAGAAAGAAAAAAATATTAGTGAGGGTACACTGGTGTGAGATGGATAGTGCCTAGTATAGCTTTTTGTCAACTCTCTCTCTGTGCTAATTCTATTTCTAACTAAAACTAGTAGATGATAAAGGAAAGCGTTTCATATTAAACTGCTCTGAGTCCTGAGTACTTCAACGGTGGGTTTGGATATAGAATTTTAAATGTGAAATTTATGAGTAGTGGATTTGGTAGAATTACGTTTACTGGATGTTTGGTTGCCAAATCGTGAATCGCGTTTCATACTTGGAATCGATTTTCTAAAGAATGCGCACATGGAGTCCGATCCTCCCCTAAAATTTCTCGGGAAACTTATCGAGGATTTATGAACCCACTTTTTTAATTCTAAATCCTATATATATGTAATTCTAAGATTTAGGAGTGATGCCAATACATAAAAGACTTTAAAATAAGAAAACTCATAGATTCTATAAATCTTAATTGAATTACCAAACATACAAGAAATTTATATAAATTCATAATTTGTAATTCCCGCGATTATAAATTAAACAGGTGAGATTCCGTAAACAAACCCACCATATAAATGTCGTTGGTAATGGTAAGGGAGGGGTGGTGAGTTTGTGATGGTGTTTTAACTTTTTATGCGATTGTTTGTGTCCTTTTGTGCTTCTAGTATAAAGTTACTGTCAGTCTTTCCTTTAAACTACTTTTTCTTTTTCTTTTCCTTTTTATTCCGTGTTTAAAGGGTGGGTGATTACGGTTTTCGTCTTAAACCATTTATTTCCGGAAATCTATGCATAATTGCCGTTCCGATATCCGATAGTTTATGCAAATCATCCTCTATGTTGTTGTTGAAATTCTTCTTTTATTGGCAGACCAGCAAGTTACAAAGTGTTTACTTACTAAATGAATTGGTAAATGAAATGATAGGTTTGATATGAAAATATAAGAAAAAGCTAGAAGGTTTGTTGTTTGGGGGCATGAATCCAGAGAGAATATGAAATCAAGGTTTATAAACTACTCCTAAATCCACATTTATTAGATGCAGTTGAGTTGAAGTTTACGATTTTAAAGATGAAATGAATGAAATGAGTGTTTTTAAATATTTTTTACAACTATACCTTTATGGATAATAATTTGTAAATTTTAGAAATCATTTATCTCTCAAACTATACCAGTAGATTTTACAAATTTTACCAGTTGAAAATCATTTTAAAACACCATGAACTTAAGTATAAACATGAATATCAAATTATACATATTTCATATGATACCGATAATCAATCAAAATGGTAGTTTTAGAGATATCCCCTCGATTAGTGAAATAGTCAACTAATGACGACAAGATCTTTATACTAGATGAGCTATCTAATGGTGGGACGGAGGAGTATCACGTGTGAACGACTGTGAGCTGGTCCAAGACAACGACTGGATTCAGTTAAGACGGTGTTACAGTATAGAATAATGAAACAGCCCATAAAATAGTAAGGTTTTTATCTTTTTGTGGCAGACAGACGTCGATTTGCTTTTCCCATCAAAGATTACACGCTACCAACAAACTACGCGGCTAACAATCGGAGTTTACTATTTTTTTTTCCGAGGAAAAACCGGTTTACACCATAAGGGCGATTCCTACCTGCAATCAACAAATGAAAACAATCTGTTGAGCCATGTGGACGGTGAAACAACATTTTGCACCATGGAAAAACAAAGGACGGGGTGATCAAACGCGCAGTAATAAGATTCTGAATGAAGCCAATCCATGGGCAGAGTGAGGAAGATCCGCTGGCAGGGATTCATGGACAACCACTGGCGGTTTAATAAGATCGTGAATGCCTACTTCTAATGGTCACCCGAACGGTTAGTTTCGAGTACCCCTACAAATACTACTCTCGAGTTTGATCTCACAAATTCACAACAATCTTTCATTCAATCAATCATTTCATAATCTCAATCGCTTTCAATTTTCAACCATGAATCATGATTTTGGTTATTTTGAGGAAGATATGGAAGTGGATGAAATGTTATATGAAGAGGAGGAAGAAATGTATATATTGTTTTTGCGTCAAATGGATGAAGATGCAATTCAAAATAGAAGTGAGGCGTAGTTTTACGTTGCAATTACAATCGGGGATGATACCAAATCCTTTGTGAGCCATGAGGTTATGACCGAGAAGATGGACGTGGCGAGATCGACATTTTTACCACGACAAGATGATGCATGATTATTTTAAACATGGATGTGTCTATTCCGATGAGGATTTTTCAGTGATCAATTCCGCATCGTACCCGCAACTTGACGCAATGGATTATTGTCGAGCTTTGTCGTGCACAACCTTTATTTAATTATCAGTATGATACACGACATGTACGAGGATTTAGTCCTGAACAAAAGGTCATTGTCGCCCTCTGTATACTATGTTATGGTGTACTGGCGGTTTCCACTGGATGATCGCATCCGTATGGGCAAAAACCGCTTTTAGGTATCTTAAAATGTTTTTCAAACAATATTCGAGCATTTTGGTCCAACTTTTTTAAGAAAGCCTACCAAGGAAGATGTTCAAAGAATTAATCCCGAGAACACCGCGAGAGGATTTCCAAGAATGCTAGGTAGTCTTGACTGCATGCACTGGATGTCATGCGTGTCCGATTGAATGTGCAGTCCATATATGGTCGTTATCCAAAACCAATGTAATTTTGGAAGCTTCGCTACTTATGATTGTTGGATTTTGACATGCCGCTTTTTGGACTCCCTGCTCAAATAACGATCTCAACGTTTTGTATAAGTCGTTGTTTGAAGATCTTAAGCATGGGATCGCGCCGCACTATAATTTCACCATCAACGGTCATGACTACACTCAGGGTTATTATCTAGCAGATGAAATCTATCTAGAATGGTCAACTATGATTCAAGCTTATAGTCAGACATGTTTTGGACCAACGACTGTGAAGCATAAGAAGTACTTTAACACCCAACAAATGAAATGCAGAAAGGATGTTGAACGCGCTTTTGGCATACTGAAAAGGAAATTCATCATCATAGTTGGGCCGGCACTGCACGCTTTTTTGATCTTCAAGAAATGAACAAAATTATGTTGGCTTGCATCATTCTCGCATAACATGGTCATCGAGGAAACCAGACGTGACCCAACCTGGACTAGTTTTCCAGATGAAGATTTGATGCCGAGGTTTGCGGTGCAAAGATGGTCGGCCGACAAGAGAATATAGACTTACATCGACAAAATCCAAAATCGAGACTTTATGGGAGTTAAGAGAAGATCTAAATAAGCATCTTTGGGCATTAAAATGAGAAAAGACGATGCGCATGGGCGAGGCCGAGGCCTGCAGATAGATGTTGTTTTTCAATTATATGTAGTGGTGTTTAATTTAATATTTTTTATTTTAATGCGTCAAAATAAACTTGAAATTAAAATTAAGGCAATTATATTAAAAATAATTTTAACTAAACCATTATATTTAAATTAAACTTAACTACTACTAAACAAGAATTAAAATCGATTACATCTAATCAAGACGATATTCATCTTCGTCTTCTTCATCTAAGATCGGCTTCATCTTCGTCTTCCTCATTCTCTCGTTGTTCGGTGACTTGTTATTCCACCTTATCCATTTCCCTAGTCCATACATAAAGTTGTCGTTCATTCGTTGTTAAAGTGTTCAAGGAGAGTAGCTTTTTCATTTTAAAATCCTTGTAGTGTTGTTGTTTAAAAGACGACTTTTTCAAGTTGCCTTATCGCAATGTCGGGCCCCCGCTTCTATCTTGTTATACCTTCGCTCAAATTCCTTGTACTTAGAATAATTGAACTCAATTGAACCTCCTTCGTTGTCGCTCTTTGGCCGCATCTCTCGCTTTTTTTATTTTTCGACCCTCATCTACTTCTCTTGACGTTGGTATTAACGTCTAGATTGAAGTTGTGTTGTTCCCGATCGCTTGGAGACCAAGATATGGAGATTCATTTCCTTCAGTGAGGAAGCATGCCCACCATTCATAAAATTTTGCGAGATTGGACCATGTGGTGATCTTAAAGGCACTTGATTACCTTCCAACAAGTAGGGATTAAACTTGTTAAGCACCTTGTAATGGTGAAACATGATTCATATTGAAAACCGTTTATGAGATCTTTGTCACTCTTCCCGACATCTTCGTTTCCACATTCGGCTGACCTTTACCACTTTTTTGTCGCGCCCATATTTGCATGATCTAAGATACGTATCACTATGAGATCCGAAATTGCGTGAAAACGATGAGACAAAAAAATTTTGTAAAATCTTTTCATTGAAAGTATTTTTTTTTCTTGTAAGAGCCATTGATTTGAGCTAATGTAAATAATACATAATTCCTACAAAATTGATTCGTCTCATCCGTTGTATACTTGACACCACGAATTCAAACTTTTCTTGGTTTTGATTGTTGCGTTTGTTGTTGTGATTGTTGCATCCATCGATTGTGATCGTTGCGGGGGAATGCCATACTTGTTAGAAATGAGATTTTTAGAGTTTTTTTTCTCTCGATAGATTGAGATGATATGAGTAGTTGTGCTTCTATCTTGTTCGGTGACTTGTTATTCCACCTTATCCATTTCCCTAGTCCATACATCAAGTTGTCGTTCATCGTTGTTAAAGTGTTCAAGGAGAGTAGCTTTTTCATTTTAAAATCCTTGAAGTGTTGTTGTCTCGAAAGACGACTTTTTCAAGTTGCCTTATGGCAATGTCACTTGGTCCCCGCTTCTATCTTGTTCTACCTTCTGCTCAAATTCCTTGTACTTAGAAATTGAACTCAATTGAACCTCCTTTTATTCGCTGCTCTTGGGTGCGTCTCTGTTGATTTTTCAGCCTTCTGACCCCTCATCTACTTCTCGACGTTGGTATTAACGTCTAGATCAAGTTGTGTTGTTCCCGATCGCTTGGAGACCCTGCATATGGAGATTCATTTCCTTCATGTGAGGAAGTATGCCCACCATTCATAAAATTTTGCGAGATTGGACCATGTGGTGATCTTAAAGGCACTTGATTACCTTCCAACAAGTAGGGATTAAACTTGTTAAGCACCTTCGTAACGGTGAAACATGATTCATATTGAAAACCAGTTTTGTGAGATCTTTTGTCACTCTTCCCGACATCTTCGTTCCACATTCGGTTGACCTTTACCACTTTTTTTGTCACGCCATATTTGCATGATCAAAGATACGTATCACTACTGTAGATCTTTGAAATTGCGGGAAAACGATGAGACAAAAATTTTTGTAAATCTTTTCATTGAAAGTATTTTTTTCTTGTAAGAGCCATTGATTTGAGCTAATGTAAATAATACATAATTCCTACAAATTGATTCGTCTTCATCCGTTGTATACTTGACATTACTTAATTCAAACTTTTCTTGGTTATGATTGCTGCGTTTGTTGTTGTGATTGTTGCATCCTCGTTGTTGTTGTGATCGTTAGGGGAATGCCATACTTGTAAGAAATGAGATTTTTAGAGTTTTTTTTTCTCGGGATAGATTGAGATGATATGAGAAGTTGTGCTTCAAATGAAGGAAAAATGAGTACTAAGATGGTATAAAATTATGAAACTTTGAACTAGAGATGTAGAAGGTGTGAGTTTTAAGTTTGAAATGACCTCAATTTATAGTAAAAATAGTAAGAGTCGTTGGATGGTGAAATAGGGATGTAATCGAAGTGTTTTAGATTAAATGCAGGATGTTTAAAATCACACGCCGGCGGTTTTAGGATTACCCACTGGCGATATTATATGAATCCAGCGCATTTTTGTCATCCGCGCGGCTCTAGATTAAGCGCTCTGTTAGTGATTGTGCTCACTCAACAAACCAACAGATTTGTTGGTTTGACCATCGATTTTCATGTTTGTTGAGTCCATAGGGGAGCAAAATGAACAAATCCATGGAAGTGCTCTAATAGACCAGGATAATCTCAACCGATCAAGTTAAAACGGAAAAGTATCAAGATTGCTAATAAAGGTATTAAATCTTCCCCTTTGAGTAGTATATGCAAAATGGTACCCTATTAACAATTATGAAAAGTATAGAGTTATGCTTCGCGTACTTTAAAATAACACAAACTAAATTAAAAATGTGGATGCATTAGTTTTTAATAACAAATAAAAACGCTAAATCTCAAGCTTTTAATTCATTAGTTTGGAAAATGTGGATTTATAAATCATAATAGAATACGTACCCACATAAAATTATGATTAGATGATTCAATTTATTAGATCACCTCACTTGATTAATCTTTATGTCTTTCTCCGTTGATTACCTTGTTTTTGTTCAATTAGGGTTTATCGATGATCTTCCAAGTCGATTCGATTAGTCTCAATGGAATTGAGGACAAACAACACACACACACACACACACACACACATAAATATATATATATATATATATATAAATAAATATATATATATATATATATATATAAATATATATACGGTGTGGATGTCATGCTAAATTGTGTTTAATGAGGAAGCACTCGTATCTAAGTGGAAATGACATCACGATGCAACCGACTTTACTTTCCCGCCAAGTAACCTCCTTGACTCCGAACTTGATTCTCGTTTTTAATTGAAGTCTCGATCTCGAGTCTTGTCTCCGACAACCGCAGTCTCATCTCTCGTTTCCCCTTCTAGAACTCGGTGTCTCGTACGTGTCATGGTGTTAGTTTTTAGGTCTCCCACGTGATCATATTGTAATCTTCAAGTCGCGCTCAGTGCTAGAGATTCGTTCTCCCAAACTCTAAGACGGGTTCTCGTCTCAACACTTAGCTCTCTAGGATCTTACAAGTGTCGGTTATTCAAGAGATGTTATATTTTTGTCATATATACTGGTCTTAACACATGGTAATTGATCGAATTTTAGATAGTGGTAAATAGAGTTGTCGTTCACTCCGGACTTTGTTGAGATTAAATTTAAAGGTTTAATGAAAATAATAAAAGAGAGATCGGGTTTAGGGGATTCCAACGCATTCATAACATAAGGCTCAATTATTTATTCTCAACAATTATCGCTCAATAAATAAAACAACATGGACTCTTATTTTTTTCCAAGGTAGATTCTCAAAATATTAGTTATAAATCGTAAGCATGGGACATCAAACATCTAAGCAAGCATGACCCATCTAATAAAATGATAACTAATTAATTCAAATCATAATTCTATTTTAATTAGTGCAAAAGTCATATAGAAAATAAAATAAATCCACCCATGTATGAAGTTCGGCTTCCTCCATCAACCCAGTGTAGGGGTCTAGCTTCTCATGATAAAAACACACTCAAAATATAATTCTTAGCTCAAATGGTGTTTTATTAGAGAAAAAATAATTATACAATGAGTTTGTAACGCTTCTGCCGGGTGTTGGCGAGTCCACCGTTACAATTAAATTAAATGCTATTCTTGGGTTGCTATTGCTGCAAACTACAAATGGAAATCAAGCCGTAGAAAAACTGTCGCTAAGATGTGAACATGCGCTAGTTCATAAAACTTATGACCAAAAGTGTAGTTTGTTGTTCTTCGTCTTCTTCTTTCAGCAAGAAGGAGAAGTTGCTTTCGCAACTCTCGATTCTTCTCCCCAAACTCTCGATATCCTCTCCATTCATTCCAAGCACCTTATTTATACATCTCGGGTTCAAAGATAATCAGTAATCACCAAATAATCCTTCATTACTCGTTATTATTCTCCTCGGTCCTTTTAAGGAAATAATTCCCTTGTTCTTCTCTTCCACGCATATCGAATCTCTACACACTCCCACACGTTGGAAACTCGCCTCGAAGAAGTCAAACCCATTGCAGCACGTCGAAACATCCCAAACTAACAAGATAATCCCGAGAATATTTCCATCATATATATCCTTCCCCCGTTTTAGTTGAACCACGTGAACTTCTCATTCTTCGATTCCCGACTCACCCCATCTGTTTTGATGAAACAGGGATAATATGAATCCTATCCCGTAAAAAAACTCCGGCCCTTAACTCGATCAAAATCTCACAGAGTCCCAGGTACGTGATATGCCCCGATTTCTTCAAATTTAATTACCTGACCCAATTCCTTGAATAAAATGCCCATATAATTTCTGTTTTGCTTATTAAAGTCCATACACTCAATTTAGGCCATTGAATCTCTTCAGAGTCTCCAACAATGGAAACTCGATTTTGTTCTTGGCTGCAAAATATTCCCGCCAAAATTCCTATACCGTTTCCTTGATTTCCCGATTATCTAACCAATCTTTATCAAAACGATTACCCATACTGGACTGCTTTAGGTACCAGGAACAAACCCATTCGATTTCATCCATTGAGTCTCCTTAAAACACACCTAGAATTCAAACCCTAATTATGTTCTATTAAAACCAAATTTTCCCGCCAAATTTCAAATTCAAAAGGTTGAAGATGAACTCCTCCTAATCCTGTGCGGGTGTCCCTTTAGAACTTGCTTTATTTGTTGTAAATAGTAAAGAAGGTGTCCCTTATCCATTGAGGTACCTCTTAATAATTGAGGTGCCCCTTATCCAAAACTGAGAGTCCGAATAACATGTGTCATCCGGGGTACAAAAACCACTTTTCGAGCAACTTTGTCCATAAGAGCTTATTTCACAAAAACCCCTACAAACAAGTTTATTAGTGATAAAATGAGTCCCACTTAATGTATTTATGGGTTAAAATCGTCGCACTTTCGTGCTCATCGAATGACACGAGTATTTAAGTCATTTTTGGTAATTGATTTTGTGAATGAAATAGTCATGTTGCCTTAATGCATTATACTTTTGTCGGTTATTATTCACAATATCATAGGAATCAACATATAATTTTGAGATAGTATGGGTGACTCGAGTTAAACTATCGGTAAAAATTAACATATAATTCCCAAATAACATGAGTGATGAAAGCAACATAATGATCCTTCGTAATCCATCTTTAATTGATTTTTACAAATTGAAGCTATCATTTCATATTATATTTTTCATCTCTACTTAATACATGGCAATTATATGATTCCAAGTTACTTTATTCACATCTTAAATGTAGTTCACTCACGATATCAAATCTAAGCAACTAAATAGATTAAGCCTGGTGATGCAATGTGGAAACTTTCGGGCGGACAACCCCTTTTCAAATGCTTGCATTGTTATCATAAACGTTCCAGCAATTCCGGACTTGAAAAGAACGATTCGCAAGAAATAAGTATTACAAAATCCTTTTGTATGAGACAAAACATTCTTCATATTTGAAATGATATCGCATCCCCAAGTAAAATGGTACCCTATTAACAACCTTGGAAAGTATACGGCAATGCTTTACGCACTTTAAAATAACACAATTCAAATTAATAAAACAACCATATTGCGGCCAGATTGTGATAACTGGAAAAAAAAAACGACTAACTCCCAAGTTTTTAATCCATTAGTCTTGAATATGCGTGTTTCTGGATTTAGGAATTATAATAGAATATGTACCTACACAAAGTTATGATCAGATGATTTAATTGATTAGATTACATCAGTTGATCAATCTCTGCGTTTTTAATTTCTCTGTTGATTACCTTGTTGTTGTTCAATTAGGGTTTCATCAGTAATATTCTAAGTCGGTTCACGGGATTAGGTTCATGGAATTGAGGAGAGACAACATGTAGAAAAATATAAACTCTTATTGATCAAGTTAGTCCGAATGCAATATATATACATGGGTGTGGATGTCTCGTTACAATTGTGTCTAATGAGGGACCACTCATATCTATGTGGAAATAACGTCAAGATCAACTGGAATTTACTTTCCCTCCAGTAACCTCGACCCGAACTTGTTCCAAGTCTCGATCTCCAGGCCTGGCTCCTGATCTACAAGTTTCGTCCTGCGTTTCTCGCTCTAGGAACTCGAGGTCTCGCGCGTGTCATGATGTTAGTCTTCAGGTCTCACACGTGATCATGTTGTAATCTTCAAATCGCGTTCGTGCTAGAAATTCGTTCTCCACGGGTCTCAACATGGGTTGTCTTAACACTCGGCTCTAGGATCTTACAAGCTGTCGATTTATGCGATATATGTTATATTTTGTCATCTACACTAGGCTCAACCGAAGCTAATGGCGCGAGTATTAATATATCCGTTGAGTCCTTTTACGTAATTAATTTTTATTAGGTAAAATAGTCATGTTGTCTAATATACACATTTTCTATCTTAATTGTCTCGAGTTTTTTTTTTTTAGTTAATGCTCAATTTTGCACTTCTTATGGTATTTTATGTGTTTGTAGGTGTTTTGGAGAAATAAACTTTTATAGACAAATTGGCTCGAAAAGTTGTATTTGAACCCCACCTCCCACCACCCACCCACCCAAAAAAATTACTAAAGGCACCTAAGAAAATTTATAAAGGCACCCATCAAAATTGATAAAAGCCCTCCAGAATTATTAGGGGTATCCTCTTCTTCTTTATTTTTTCAAAGATATTTTTAGTAGGAAAATGGTTTTCATCCGCTGAAAGTTCTAGACACAATTTTGGAAGAGTTTTTAGTCGGACTTAAGTCGTAGCTTTGGATTGATATTGAGTTATTAATCAAAACAAAATTGGTAATCCCTTTAGATTCGGAAAAAGGGGAATTTACGTGGATTTATATAAAACAGGGGAGAGGAGTTATACACATGAGTTTGGTCAATATTTGCGATTCGTGGAGTATTAAGGGAAGATAACTCTATCTAGCATTCAAGTTTATCTAGTTTGGAAAGATTTGAAAAACCAAATACACGTGAGAAGATTGAGATAAGAAGAAAAAAGTTTGAGGCCCTTTAAGGGAAAAGGGAGATATTTTGGATTTAATCGTAGTTGTATAGGTGTTGTGCCATATAAAAGGAGTTGGGAGAAGTCATAAAAGGGACACAAAGTGATTGGGGCACTTGCAGAGGAAAACAAGAGAAGTTACGGTGAGATTCAACACCAAAGGGAGAGGAATAAAAGAAGAAGAAGAACTGACTACCTAAGTTAGTCGCAGAGGAACCATGGCGAAATCAAAAAGCAACAAAGACCCGTTATTTTCGCAATCTTATTTTCTCTATACCGTATAATCTCGTAATGTTTATTAACGTTGCGTTTAGTCGTACTATTCTTTTTTTTGTTTTGTTTCTTTTCTTCCTTTTAAACACTTTTGAGTTGTATTTATCTCTTGAGATTGTTTTAAGCATGATGAGTTAAACTTCATCACTAGACAACGGAGGAAGCCATATTTCACAATTGACAAGTAACTATGTAATTAATTTTTTTTATGACTTTTTTACACTTATTTTAATTGATTTATTATTTTGATTATTATTAGTTGTGATTGCTTGATGCTATATGGTTAGACCTAGAGCTTTTGATGGGTCATTCTTATAATTTACAATTCATATTTTAGAAATCTATCTTTGGCAATAAAATAGAGTCCATAAAAGAGGTAAAATTGTTAAGAATCGATATATGCATAACTCGAATATGATTATCAGTGGAATCCTGAGTTCCAGTTTCTCTTGATATTATTATAAACTCTTAAAGAGTATTATTACAAGAAACTAGTTGGAATCCTAACAAGCTAAGCTCCAACAGCGTATTACTATATTAGTTGAATAGGTTGTCGTGCTAGCCTACCAGCGATCCTAATGAGAAACCAGCCAAGGGAGCCGAAGCGGATAGGGGGGCTGATTATGTCGCAAGGGAGACAAGCTAACTCTACCTTCCATGTCAAATTCCGCAATATTGCGCTATCAGAGACTCGAACCAGGGACCTCCTAGAGCGCATGAAATCTTTGAGCTACGAAGATGACCAGCTGAGCTAGGTTCCCGTTTTTATGGTTTAAAATCTCTTAAATATTTTATAGTTTAAATCAAAATTAGGTTTAAAATCAAATCTTTGCAAGTCTGAGTAACGAATCTCTTTTTATCATTTTCTACAACACAACATTGTCTTAATGCATTCTATTTTCTGTGATTATTCATAATATCATAGGAATCAACATATAATTTGCATATAGCATGAGTGATTCAGGTTGAACTGTTGGTAAATATTAACATATAATTCCCAAATAGAATGAGCTATGAAAGAAATACAATGATCCTTTGTAATCTACCATTAATTGATTTTTTCACAAATTTGAAGCTACCATTTCATATTATACTTTTTATCTCTACTTAATACATGGCCATTTTATGATTCCCAGTAACTTTATTCGCATCTTAAATGTAGTTCACTAACCAATATCAAATGTTAACACATAGATAAGTTAGCAAAGCACGGGTGATGAAACGTGGAAACTTTAAGGCGGACAACCCCTTTTAAAATGCTTGCATTTTCATTATAAATGTTTCAGCAACTTCAGACTCAAGAAAAACGATATGCCAGAAATAAGTACTATAGAATCTCTGTTATAACTGGAAATCATTAATCTCTACACTAACAACAAAGTGAAAACAGATAAGTTGCAGTGAGATTCAACACCAGCAGGGAGAAGGAAGAAAAAGAAGAAGAAGAACCGACTACCCAAGTCAGTCGCAGAGGAACCATGGTGAAATCAACAACAACAAAGAACCGTTATTTTCTGCAATCTTATTTTCTCTATAACAGATAATCTGCAATGCTCATTAACGTTGCAGTTTAGCTGTACTTTTTTTTTTCTTTCTTTTCTTACACTTTTGAGTTGTATTTATCTCTTGAGAGTGTTTTAAGCATGATGAGTTAAACTTCATCACTAGGACAATGGAGGAAGTCATATTTCACAATTGACTAGTAACTATGTAATTAAATTTTTTTATGACTTTTTACACTTATTTTAATTAATTTATGATTTTGATTATTATTAGCT
Source organism: Papaver armeniacum (assembly GCA_023531295.1). Classification (NCBI taxonomy): domain Eukaryota; kingdom Viridiplantae; phylum Streptophyta; class Magnoliopsida; order Ranunculales; family Papaveraceae; genus Papaver; species Papaver armeniacum. The sequence continues at coordinate 188,981 of JAJJWW010014809.1, forward strand.
GTGATTTTGTTTGATGATATATGCTTAGACCTAGAGCTTTTGATGGGCCATTCTTATAATTTACAATTACTTTTGGCAATTAAATAGAGTCCATAAAAGAGGTAAAATTGTTAAGAATCGATATATGCATCACTCAAATCTGATTACCAGTGGAATCCTGAGTTCCACTTTCTCTTAATATTATTATAAACTCTTAAAGAGTATTATTACAAGAAACTAGTTGGAACCCTGACAAGCTAAGTTCCAACAACGTATTACTACATTAGTTAAATAGGTTGTCATGCTAGCCTACCAACGAGCCTCATGAGAAACCAGCCAAGGGAGCCGAAGCGGATAGGGGGCTGATTATGTCGCAAGGGAGGCAAGCTAACTCTACCTTCCATGTCAAA